>JARFJB010002040.1:935000-1010000 GCA_036346205.1 Vesta saturnalis
AAAACTGAGGAACGTTATGTAGCAGTAGATGAAAACATTTAGCACAGAGAATTAGAGCATGTTAGAAAAGACGCTTTATTACAATTAGTTTTAAGTATGTCTGATAAAACATGTTCCACTTGTGTCGAAGGAAAAGGTAATAGACTTCCATTAAAAGAAAATGGGAATCGTACAAAAGCTGTAAGTGAATTGATTCACAGTGATATTTGTGGACCAATAAGTCCATGTAGTTTAGATGGGGGTAAATTTTTTCAAACAATTTTGGATGATTTTTCTCATTTTGTTGTAATAAACATTTTGAAACATAAAAACGAGGCAGAAGATTACTTAAAAGAGTATAGTGCAGAAGTTGAAAGACATCAATCATAATGTATAAATAAAACGCCTCGCGTTAGATAACGGAGGTGAATTCTTATCGAAAGGTTTTCAATATTACTGTAAGGTAAGGTGGGGTAAATGCAACTGGTTTTTAGAATAGTTGACTTTTGGACTTACATAAAAAATATAAAAGATTCAAATAAAATTTTGCAAAAAATACCATGGATTGTTCAGTTATTTTGTCATTAATTTATGAAGGAATTTAAGTCAAAACTGAAACTACATTTTTACAATATATTTTTTTTAAAATAATGTCAACATGTTACATTTGCCCCAACAAATGGGGCAAATGTAGTAGCTGCCTGTATTTGCAGCAGGTGTTCTATATGAGATTTGAAAACGGGGCAAATGTAAAAGAGCGGTTTTTACTTCATAATGGTTTTTATTTCAACTAAATTCCATTAAAACTGAAGGAGTTGCCAACTTTTTAATAAAAATATGAATAATGGTATCATTTTCAATAAAATACAGACTAACGCAAAAAACAAACATAAATCATTAGCTAGTCATTTCAAGTAAGTAAGTACTTAACAATAATTATATTCTTAACTAAAACGTAAAAATAACAGTAGCAGGAATCTACTCAGGTAAGGGTAGCAAAATTTAAATAAGGAAACATTATTAGATATTAAAACCATCAAAATAAATATTAAAATAGAATATCAGTCATAGGTTCCGGCAATATTTTTACAATGTCACTTTCAGCAACTGTGTCTAAGTCCTGGGCATGGGACCATTCAAATTTAAATGTATCTGCACGTTTAGTTACAACTCGTTTTAAAAATTTCACTTCCCAATCATTTTCAATTGGTTTATTTATTTTACCAACAAAATGTTTGGTAACCTTTTTGGAAGTATATTTTATCAAAACCCATTTCTCTTTATCCAGATCCCCATCTGAAATGTAATTTTTCTTCATGATTCTGTATTTCTGCTTTGTGTTCAAGACTTTCTAAAAATTCTTGATCATTGTCTGAATCTCTGTATTCTATTTCGTCCTCAATTTCCTCTTCACTACTTGACACTTCTTTTTACGTCGCTTATTGCGTTTTCCTTCTTTTGTTCCTTCTGTTTTTTTTCCTTAAGTCTCTCTAATACGTCGTTTTCTGTTAAAATCTCAGAGCCCATGCCCACTTTCTGTCTCTTCGTCTGTTCGGGGCGAGGAATCTGTTTAACCATTTCTAACAGTAACGTTTCGTAAGTTTTGTAGGCTCTGGAACTGTATCGGCAGTGGAGGTCGAAGGTTCGTTAAGGATATTTGTGTGTAACGATGTTGACGGTTGGGGTTCTAACACGGTAGCAGTTAAAGTCTGATCATGGTACGATTTTGATGATTGCGGTTCTAAACCGGTAGCAGCTAAAGTCTGATCATGGCCTGCTGTTACATGTTCGTTTTCAGCTTGGTCCGATGTAGTGGTGTGCTTATCAGTTTGCAACCGACGCCATCGACGTAAAGCTTCGGGACAGAATTTCTCTTCAGGGATAACTGTTCTATCAAATGGATAAATTCCACCTCTAGCGAATCCACTTTGAATTATTTCGGGAGATAATTTTTCCCAAGTTTCTCCCAAATTTTTTGAAAAGATGGACTTTGGCAATTTACGACCAACATTTTGCCGTTGGCAGGCTACTAATCTCGCATCCCACTTGTCTTTGAAGGACTTAAAAACGGACAAGTCCAAGGGTTGAAGGAGGTGGCTGCTGTGGGATGGAAGGTTCATTATTGTTATGTTCTCTCGGATAGCTATTCCTATTACTTCAGGACTTACATGCGCTGAATGGCCATCGTATGTGATAAGAGCTGGACGAGTTTCTCCAAGAGATGGTATTAGGGTGCGCTCGAAGTAGCTTTTAAAAATTTCTGTTTCCATCCAGCCTTTTTTGCAGGCTGCATATACTGTTCCAGGATAGCCAGTTCCTTCTGGGGCACACCACTGATCCCACATGTGCAAGCCTTTATAAATTATAAGCGGTGGTGCTTTTCCCCCGGCTGCGTTGGCCAGTAACAAAACAGTTGTGTTTTCTCTAGCTGGACCGCTCGTAATCCGCGAGGCGGATTTACCCTTTTCACCAACAACCTTAGTTTTAGTTGGGTCTATACATAGACTCGATTCATCAAGATTCCATATACTACCTGGTTTATCTCGTATGCCCAAGGTATTTAGGGTTTCCTCCAGAAGGTCAAAGTAACCAAAAATAGTGAATGGATCCGTAGCTTTCCTTCTTGCACATTCGACGCTTTGGGGCTTCTTTATACTTAAATTGTGCCTCTTCTTAAAGCCAAGAAACCAATCTTCCCCTGGTGTTGAATTTTTAAATGGGGTTGACAAATTATTAGCTTTCACAAAACGACCTACCAGGCTTAGAACTTCACTCCTGGATAGCCCAAATCCCCATTTTTCTAATGTTTTAATTCCGTTGGCTAATGTAGTCTCTACTTCTGGTAAGAAAACTGTTAAACGCCCTTTACTTTTCTTTATTTTACCACGTACACCCTTATAATTTGTGTAGACAGTGGAGTATGGCACGTTGAACTGTTTAACAGCTTTAAAAGCAGTCATGCGGCCCGACTTTACTTCCCCCAAGGCATTTTTTAAGTCATGTTCATTGTATTTTGGGCCTTGCGATTTTTTGACATATTTTCTGACCATGACGACTACAACAAGCAGAACAAAATTATTAAACCGCAAACCTTAAACCAATTACCAAATATTGGGGTAGATGTAACAGACTGTAACATTTACCCACTAGAAGCATGTTACATTCATTAACCGCAAAACAAAATTCTTTCGGGGCAAATGTACTATATCAAATAAGTCGGTGGTAAAGAATGTATTTATTATAATATGTGATTTGAATCTATATATAGGCCCGATATGACTGTTTAAAATTGATATTTACCTGCTAATAAGTTTTGTAATGCAATATAACCGGCACTGAAATTTTTAACCTCAATTTGAAATCTCACTGCAAAATCAGCTGTTTATCTGACAACCATTAATGACTTACTGAAGTGAAAACTATGACTGTGTGGGTCGCAGAATGTACGAGGACACTTGAATTGCGAAATCTGTACATACGGCGCCATCTCCCTTTCAAGGGCGTAAATTATAGGACCAAATAACACATTTACCCCAATCTTGCATTTACCCCACCTTACCTTAAACAAAGTGGTATTCGTTTAGAATATACAATGCATACAGCCCACAAATGAATGGAAAATCTGAGAGAATGTACCGTACACTTTTAAATATGGTCACAACAAAAATACTAGATTCAAACATGCCGAAATATTTGTGGCAAGAAGCATTAAAATGTTCAGCTTATGAACTGGACAAAACACCAACTTCAGCACTTCCAAGAAGACAAACACCTTCAACATTATGGCATGGCAGAAATGATCTTAGCAAACTGAGAATATTTGGATGTCGCACATGGTATACAGTTTTACCAAAGGAAAATAAATTAGCAGCAAGAGCAAAGAAAGCAGTTTTTGTTGGATATTGTGGAGGAGCTAACAGACTATTCGTACCTGAAGAGAGAAAATTGTAAAAAAATTTAAAGAAAACACACAGGGACAACAGAAATATATATTGGATGATGAGAATGACAAAGATGATGAAATACAGAATGTTGAAGAAAAAGAAACGGAAGTCACAAACCATGATGAAAATGAAGAAGGTGATCAAAGCGAAAATGAAGAAACCATACAAAGACAAGAATTAAGCACAAGATCAGGAAGAAAAATAATAAAACCCAAAGGACTAGAAGATTACGAGTTATATGCAGCTTATTGTCTACTATCTAAAACAAATGAAGAGGCAAGCAAATAAGAAGAATGGCAACGAGCTATAGAAAGTGTGATTAAATTCACATGAACAACTACAACTACAAGATGGATTTTTAAAAATAAAGAAGATGGTACCAAAAGGCACACCTTGTCGCCAGAGGTTTTCAAGTACCGAACAGTGGGGAAGAATACATTTATTCACCTGTATGCAGACTACCTACAATAAGAACACTAATATCAGTATCAATACAAAGAGATTGGAAACTAAAACAAATCGATGTACCCACAGCACTTCTGAATGTAATGTTGGTCAGTGATACACATATAAAGGTACCAGAAGGTTTAAAACCAAGTATAAGCATTTAAAATTGAATCGCGCTTTATACGGACTAAGGAACACACCATAATGTTGGAATATTAAATTTAATGAAATAATGGCTTCAAAATTTAAAAGATCCAATTATGACTACTGTTTGTACGTGAAGGATCAAGTGTATTTAGTACTGTTTGTGGACGATGCGTTAATTGCAGGACCTGAAGATCAAGTTAACATTCTAATAAAAAATTTGTAAGAACATTTCAAAATTAAAAATATAAACTGCGTCTCTATTTTCCTCGGTATGGAACATTATAAAACGGAAAATGGACTAAAGATTACTCAAACTAAAATGATATCGTGTTTACTAAAAGATTTTAAAATGGAACAATGTTATTCGGCGGCTACACCCATGGAAGTGAACTTTCAGATAAATAATGATGAAGAAATTGTAGACAATGTACCATATAGATGTTTGATTTGTAGCTTAATGTACCTTTCTATCATTTCGCGACCAGACATTGCTTATAGTGTTTCGTATTTAAGCAGATATTTGGATAAACCGACTATCAGTGCGTGGAAAGCAAGCCAAAAAATTAAATTAAATTGAGATGGGGTGTTAAGTGTTACTGTTAGCGACACAAAAGTGTTATACCCTGTGTACATTTAATTCTGTAACAATTTATGTCACGTTGGTTGCTAGCAAGTTTTTGTTGTCATAATATAATATAATATAATTGAAATTGTAAAAGGTACTCAATAAAAAATAGATTTGTGTGAAGAAGTAGAAGTCTATATTAATGTGGTATTTCTACAATTAAGAACCCAATTTATCAATCATAGATTAAACATAAACACTACACAAACCAAGTTACATTTATAAATTAACATTAACCTATGAATAAGTTTACAAACTATAAGATATCTAATGTTCACAAATAATTTACGAAAAAATAATCAATAGGTATCACCAATAAATTATTGCTTGGTATATTTAGCCTTTACAATTATTGTATAATAGTGACAATCATAGTTATAACAGAATGAAAAATTAAAACGGTGCTGTTCACAAATTATACAGTAAAGTCTAGAGTATTGGAGATCAAATTTTTTCTAGATGTGTGAACTCAATTAAAACAAAAGCAAGGTTCTTTCCGATATGGTTTTTAAAATGAGTTTTTAAAAGTACCTTTTCGATGTGTTGTATAATTAGCCTCATTTGAATTCATAACTTCAAGAGTGTTTTTTAAGATGAATTTTTAAACCTTGTTTTCGTTTTGCTGCATAATCACATTGGCTGCATTTGAATTCATAACTTGAAGAGTGTTTTTTAAGATGAATTGTTAAATTACTTTTGTAATTCGTGGCATAATCACATTGGCCACATGTGAATTCATAACTTGTAGAGTGTTTTTTAAGATGAATTGTTAAATTACCTTTGTGATTTGTTGAATAATCACATTGGCCACATTTGAATTCATAACTTGAAGAGTGTTTTTTAACATGAATTGTTAAATTACCTTTGTGATTTGTTACATAATCACATTGGCCACATTCGAATTCAGAACTTGAAGAGTGTTTTTTAAGATGAACTGTTAAATTACCTTTGTGATTTGTTGCATAAACACATTGGTCACATTTGTATTCATAACTTGAAGAGTGTTTTTTAAGATGAATTGTTAAATTACCTTTGCGATTTGTTGCATAATCACATTGGCCACATTCAAATTCATAACTTGAAGAGTGCATTTTAAGGTGAATTTTAAAATTATCTTTATGATGTGCTACATAATCACATTGGTCACAATTAAATTCATAACTTGAAGAATGTTTTTTAAGATGATTTTTAAAATTATTTTTGCGATTTGTTTCATAATCACATTGGTCACATTTGAATTCATAACTTGAAGAGTGGTTTTTAAGATGAATATTAAAAAGAGTTTTGTAATGTGTTGCATAATCACACTGATCGCATTTGAATTCATAACTTGAAGAGTGTTTTTTAAGATGATCTTTTAAATAATTTTTACGATTTGTTGCATAATCACACTGATCGCATTTGAATTCATAATTTGCAGAGTGGTTTTTAAGATGAATTTTTAAATTTCCTTTGTGATGTGTAGCAAAATCACATTGGCCACATTTGTATTCATAACTGGAAGTGTGTTTTAGAAGATGTCTTTTCAAACTCCATTTTGTTTTTGCTATATAATTACATTGGTCACATTTATATTTAAAATTTGAACTGTATTTTAAAACATCCTGTTTTAAATTTTCATGCACTGTTGTTGAACTGTTAAATTGATTACGTTCCCACTGTATGTTTGTGATGAGTTTGACACTGTTTTCCTTTATATGATCTGATTCCCTCAGGCTTGTATCTTTTATTAGATAAGAGATGTCTTCTTTCTTGATATTCACATCATTTGTAAAAATAGTGTTAAACTTTGTACCATTTAAAGCGTAATCAATTTCACCTTTTATTTGATCTCTATTTACCATAAGATGTTGGGTTAGACGTAAATCTATTCCTTCTTCCTCTTTAGGTTCGACTTTAATAAGCTTCATATCAACCTCGTACGACATTTCAAAGAATTCGTGTTACTTAAGGCCTGGTTGTTCAATGACGTCCACATAACACATAAGGTGATCGTCGGTTCTATCTTGAAAACACGTTGTACTAAAACAGAATTGACCGTCGGTTAACTTCTCCGTTCTGGCTGTTACAATAAGGCTATTTATACACACATCGACTTTGGACGTACGGTAGAAGTACCGTACGAACTTTTATCGATTTAAAGTAGCGTTCAGACCTGTCGATTTTATTATCGTGGACGTACATTTTTTAACGATATTTGCTTCAGTTGATTGTCAGCACGAATCCTTTTAAGGCTCGTGTTGTTGCTATGTGGTTGTTGCACCGTCGGCGGAGACGAAGGCGTAAAACCAGAAATCAGTGGGTTCATCCTATTAACCAAAGAAGATAGATGCAGGGATTTTCCACACACTTTATGAACAACTTCGAATGTCAACAGCAAGCTTTGATGAATTACATGAGAAGTTGCGAAGTGCGATTAGCCACCAAAATACTAAAATGAGAAATAGCATAACGTCAGTGGAAAGACTTGCTGTAGCATTAAGGTAATCAAATTTTTATTATATCTTGCTTTTATAGTAATAATTATAAAATGTATATTAGTGTATTAAGGGAACAAACTCAAGGGTGTCATAGGGTTTTTTATTTTTTTTCGGGAGGAGGTTAAGATTGATGAATACAAAATTTGCACTATTACTGATCTTTATAGTTACTTGACGACTTAGGAAGTTTTGTCAGATGTAAATAATGCACAATGCAGTTTTTCAATACTAAACTTATATTTCATAAGGTTGTAAACAAGAAAACATAATTACAAGAAATCAGTTGACACTGTTTGATAAGTCTGTTTTCAGAGGACTCAGACCAAGCGGTAGGTGAAAACGTTCCTGTGTTACTGTCGGTTGGTGACTGTGCAAAATTGTCGAAAGTATTTGAACTGTGTGCTTGATTGAGGAATCCGGAGAATGTAGTGTGCTGAGGAGGTTGAGAGTGAGACGCTTGGGAAGGAGTTGGTTGAATGGTAGGAGGTTGTGTGAAAGCAGGTTGAGGGTACGAGGTTGAGTGTGAGAAGATTGGGAAGGAGGTGGTTGAATGGTAAGAGGTTGTGAGAAATCAGGTTGAGAGTAGTGAGGTTGAGCTTGAGGTGCATAATACTGTTGAGAATGGAGCGGAACTGGCGGAGGTTGAGCCATCCTCTTCCTTTCAGTTATTTTTGAAATTGTCTGGAGGACGTTCATTTGAAACTCTAGTTTCGCTCTGATCGAATGATGTTAAATACGGCAACAGGCTATGTAAAAAAGAAGTATGGCTGTCTGGTTGTTGTTCTGGCTGTTGCAAGGTTTTCAACATTTGCATTTCTAGTTCATCAGGCTTTCGTCTGTTTCGATTTGCAATTCTCTGAGTTCGTAAGGCAGTAACTTCCGTTATTTCCTCGGGCTGCTCGTCCACTGCTTCTGGATTTTCCGCTGCAACTGAGTCATCCAAACTCTCAGCTGTATCTCTCGATTCGTAGCATTTCTGCAAAGACTGGATCTGATCATTGAATACGTATTTCTTCACTGCTACGTCTCCTGCCCCGCTTTTCTTTTTACTTTGGACTCCTTCTGGATTTAGAAAATGCATCGCGGAAATTGGTCCATCTTCTAGTTACTTCTTTACCTGCGGAAATAAAACAATATAATAGGAACAAACTAGTGTTTTTTTAGGAATTATTTCAAGAAATAATTCAGTAAATTGCATATGAATACAAATGAAAAAAATGATCCAATGTTTTTTGGCGTCTTAATGAAGAGCGAGTTAAGCTGACTACATATGTTCCTTTTTTTTATAAAACCTTATAACCTGAAAACCATTTACAATAAAAAAAATTTACTTTGTAAACACGTTATGTTGTTGGGTCAGTATTAGATAAATAATAATAAACGTGTTTCATGGTTTTGATAAAATTTTGTAACTGGCTTAAATTAGTATAGAAGTACATATTTATAAATTTGAGATTCATCGCAGGTTTGCTGCGACGAAGTATTTAATTTTGCTATATCTTTCATTCTGATCAAACAAGTAGAAGGCATCTGCTACGTTTTACTGTACAGTTTTATAAAACTTTATAACAATATCTCACTTGTTTTTTTTTTATAAAAAAAGATGTATCAGTAATGTGGGCTTGCAAATTTTCAGGTATTTCGCAAGCGGATCTACATTTACTGATCTCCATTATTCGTATAGAATGGGTGGCTCAACTTTGCGATCCATTGTAGAAGAGGTGAGCAAAGCTATTTGGACAGTCATGAGGAAAGAGTATATGCCTAAACTTACTAAAGAAAAGTGGGAAGCTATAGCATCAGTTTGTTTCCCTCACTGTTTGGGCGCAGTAGATGGGAAACACATCCGCATTATTAGCCCAATACATAGTGGTTCTATGTATTACAATTATAAAGAGTATTATTCTGTAGTCTTATTGGCAGTTGTAGACGCGAACTACAGATTTGTTTATGTTCATGTGGGAAGCTATGGCAAGGAATGCGATTCGTCAATTTTCAAAGACTCCACCCTGTGGAAATCCATAGAATCTAATAAGTTGGAATTGCCTGACGAGAAGTGTCTTCCAGGAAGTGAGAATCCAAAGTTGCCATATTTCTTCGTCGGTGACGAAGCATTTGGCCTCAACAAACATTTAATGCGACCATTTGGTGGAACACACCTAACATTAAAGAAAAGGATTTTTAACTACAGGCTGTGCAGAGCTAGACGATATGTGGAGTGTGGATTTGGAATTTTGACAAATAAGTGGCGTATCTTCCATAGGCCCCTTAATGTAGAACCAGAATTTGCAGTGAACATTATTAAATCTTGTGTTGTACTCCACAACTTTGTTCGCATAGGGACGGCTACTTGCCTGAGGACACAACAACAATTATCGGCCTAGAAGATTTACCTCGTGATAATACAGCAAGAGGAGGACTCCTAGCAAACTCCACAAGAAATATTTTAAGTGATTACCTCCTAACGAATGTTGGATCTGTTCCATGGCAAATGAACAAAATTTAATATCCTAGGTTTTTCGCAAAAACTATTAACTTTTGGACAAATAGTAATGTACAAGGTGTCCTATTTTCGATGTAATTGGGGGGTTTTAGGTATTTCCCAAACAGATAGAGTGAAATCATCAAATAAGAAAATTATAGAAGATTTTTTGAAAAACACCTCTTGATCAAATCACTTATGTATAGTATAGTTTCATATATTCAAAAGGAAGTATATTACTATGCGCAGAACTTATTTTAAAACTGGACAAAAATGTCCTCATAGTATTTTATGCCATATTAAAAACTTATTGATTTAGAACATTTTTATTTTATAACAGTTTTTTCTTATTTTAGGTATTGTTCAAACTGATGTCCATTATGATGTAAACAAACTTCACATCGGCGCGAAATACACTCAATCGCCTTAATGAAATGAATAGATGTATGCCTTAAATCTTCAAATGCCGCCCTGGTTGAAGTGACCAATTGTTCGTATGTTTCGTGGCGAGTATGATATATTTTATTTTTTAAAAATCCCCACAAAAAGAAATCCAGTATTGAAAGATCTGGAGATCTTGCTGGCCATGGAATAGGTCCGTTATTGCGAATCCATTGATTGTTAAAGTTTCGGTTTAAGTAATCTCGGACTAAAACAGTATTATGACAAGGCGCACCATCTTGTTGAAAATAAACATTTACCCTCTGCGCTAATGGAATTTCATCTAGCAGTTGTGGAAGACAAATGTTTAATATTTCCATATACCTCTCGCCGTTAAGGTTGCCGTTAAAAATGTGGTAAACAAATCTACCCCCCAAAATAAAGCATGATACATTAAAACCAAATCTACTTTGATTTTGGCGTGCTAATGTTACAAAATTGTTATTTTTTGACCAATATCGATTGTTGTTGCGATTAAAAATTCCTGCACTCGTAACATGACTCTCATCAGACCAAATGATATTGCGCCCAAAATTCCTATTTTGTCTAATCTGTTCTAAATACCAATTACAAAAAATAATTCGCCGTTCTAAGTCACCATCATTAAGGTGCTGAATTACTCTTTTTTTGTACGGAATATAATTATATTTTTTAAGATTTTTGTATTATTCTGTAGTCTTATTGGCAGTTGTAGACGCGAACTACAGATTTGTTTATGTTCATGTGGAAGCTATGGCAAGGAATGCGATTCGTCAATTTTCAAAGACTCCACCCTGTGTAAATCCATAGAATCTAATAAGTTGGAATTGCCTGACGAGAAGTGTCTTCCAGGAAGTGAGAATCCAAAGTTGCCATATTTCTTCGTCGGTGACGAAGCATTTGGCCTCAACAAACATTTAATTCGACCATTTGTTGGAACACACCTAACATTAAAGAAAAGGATTTTTAACTACGGGCTGTGCAGAGCTAGACGATATGTGGAGTGTGGATTTGGAATTTTGACAAATAAGTGGCGTATCTTCCATAGGCCCCTTAATGTAGAATCAGAATTTGCAGTGAACATTATTAAATCTTGTGTTGTACTTCACAACTTTGTTCGCATAGGGACGGCTACTTGCCTGAGGACACAACAACAATTATCGGCCTAGAAGATTTACCTCGTGATAATACAGCAAGAGGAGGACTCCTAGCAAACTCCTCAAGATATATTTTAAGTGATTACCTCCTAACGAATGTTGGATCTGTTCCATGGCAAATGAACAAAATTTAATATCCTAGGTTTTTTCGCAAAAAACTATTAACTTTTTGGACAAATAGTAATGTACAAGGTGTCCTATTTTCGATGTAATTGGGGGGTTTTAGGTATTTCCCAAACAGATAGAGTGAAATCATCAAATAAGAAAATTATAGAAGATTTTTTGAAAAACACCTCTTGATCAAATCACTTATGTATAGTATAGTTTCATATATTCAAAAGGAAGTATATTACTATGCGCAGAACTTATTTTAAAACTGGACAAAAATGTCCTCATAGTATTTTATGCCATATTAAAAACTTATTGATTTAGAACATTTTTATTTTATAACAGTTTTTTCTTATTTTAGGTATTGTTCAAACTGATGTCCATTATGATGTAAACAAACTTCACATCGGCGCGAAATACACTCAATTGCCTTAATGAAATGAATAGATGTATGCCTTAAATCTTCAAATGCTGCCCTGGTTGAAGTGACCAATTGTTCGTATGTTTCGTGCAGTATGATATATTTTATTTTTAAAAATCCCACAAAAGAAATCCAGTATTGAAAGATCTGGAGATCTTGCTGGCCATGGAATAGGTCCGTTATTGCGAATCCATTGATTGTTAAAGTTTCGGTTTAAGTAATCTCGGACTAAAACAGTATTATGACAAGGCGCACCATCTTGTTGAAAATAAACATTTACCCTCTGCGCTAATGGAATTTCATCTAGCAGTTGTGGAATACAAATGTTTAATATTTCCATATACCTCTCGCCGTTAAGGTTGCCGTTAAAAATGTGGTAAACAAATCTACCCCCAAAATAAAGCATGATACATTAAAACCAAATCTACTTTGATTTTGGCGTTAATGTTACAAAAATTGTTATTTTTGACCAATATCGATTGTTGTTGCGATTAAAATTCCTGCACTCGTAACATGACTCATCAGACCAAATGATATTGCGCCCAAAATTCCTATTTTGTCTAATCTGTTCTAAATACCAATTACAAAAATAATTCGCCGTTCTAAGTCACCATCATTAAGGTGCTGAATTACTCTTTTTTTGTACGGAATATAATTATATTTTTTTAAGATTTTTTGTACTCTTGATTTAGATACGCCAACTTCTGTTTCTATTTGTCGGCAGGAGGTATTAGGATTTTCTTCAACTCTTGCTAGAACAGTTATTTCGTCGTCTTGTTGGTTCATTTTTGCATAATTTTTAATCATAGGCTTCTCAAAAGATCCATAAGTTAATAGATGTTCTTTTAATCTGGCGAATATATTCTTGTTGGGATGTCTTCGTTCAGGGAATCTTCAATAAAGTAGCTTTATTATGTTGCGATTTTATAAATACTAACATTATTAAAGTATTAAACGCACAACCTACCTATTAACATATGCCTCTGCAGCTTGGTCTGCATTAAAATTACACTGATAGTATAAGCCAATCATATCTAACTTTTCAAAATTTTCATACTTCGTATTATTGACAGCCATCACAAAAAAGTTATTAACTTGAATAATTAATTATTTAAGCAAAGTTTTGAAACAATAAATCTAATCACACTTAAGTTTCCACCATTTATTTATATGAAACAACTGCGTGAAATGTCAAATAACTAGCAACGAATGCGTGCAGTAAACAAAGGTTCATAGATGACATGATGTTTTTACCAAAATTTTAAATATTCACAAACAAAAAAGTTACGGGATTTTAAAGAAAACGGCATAAAACGAAAAGCACTCTATATTTCCCAAACGAGTCGAGATATTGAAATGTTCTTTAGATTATTAAATTTGTTTAAAAAATCGGTCCAAGGGTCCCGACCTTGATTTTACTCTATCTATTTGAGAAATACCTAAAATCCTCCAAGTACATCGAAAATAGGACACCCTGTACATTGATAAGATGACTTAGTTGTATATAAATAAAACAAGGTTTGGCTATGAAGATTTATAACATTAAGTACAGAAATATGTGCTTATTTTTAGTGTTTTTATAATCTAGTAATACTTTCGATATACATTTTTTCTTTTAAAATTTATATTGCTTAAAACTACTATGTGTCACAACTTTTTTTAACCAATAATAATTTACATACGTTTTAACTTGTTCTCCAAAAGCATTACAATAATCAGTATGTAGATAGATTTTTTTATAATTTTAATTTGAAACTACATGTTTTTAATTAATTAGGTTGCAGGAAGATGAATATACAGCTTTAAAAATCGTCATAAACTGAATCTGAATGTGTAGATACTTACCATACTGGTTTTTTTCTTTATCCTCCAACTCTTCGAATTTACTATTTAGCTCTTTGCAGACCGCTCTCCAGGCATTTCTTGTAGCAACTCTGTCTCTGTCAATAGTTTCAACCATTGTTTAATAGAATACAGAACTTCTTACAAACAAAACACAAATTGAACTTAAACAAAACAACTACTGTATAAACTTGAAAAACCAAAAAACTAAATAATTTCACCAAACCTTTATGACTGTAGCAAAGAACTGAAATAAACTTATCGACCTTAACAGCAAATAAACTGCCTTCCCTGATGGCAGTCGAAACAATAGGCAAGCGAAGTGGACATACGAACAAAATTCGATGTGTTGAAGACTCGTGTTTGGTCACGTACGCCATGTTTCACGACCACTACACGGCGTTCGTGTATAGCCGAGACAATGGACGACCGCTACATTAATTGAAATGTCTAGATTAAAATAAACTTTTGCTAACTGTATATACCTACATAATAGTCACGATGTGTTTATACTGATACTGGGTGTCCAAGTACAAAGGACCAAAGCGATATCTTAAACTTCATATAGGTACGGAGCTTTCGGCATTTGATCAATTGGTCAAGTTCTAGAACATATCAAAATTTGGTTAAATTCTGACCGAAAGATATTTTACATTTAAAACGTGCCCCCTCCTTTAATTCCACAACAGAGTCGTATTGCATGATATGCATTATACCTATGTGAAGATATCGACGAATTTTTAACGACTGTGACGTCACAGGTCACACTCAACCAGTATACGTATAACCAAAACTTTTATAAAATATACAAGGCTGTCATTTGGTAGTAACAGCAACACACTATTATAATAATTAAGGTATCAAGGGTGTTACGGGTATTATAATGCCCCGAGGTCCACAGTGTACTCTTCGAGGGCCTCTGGCCCGTGGGATGTACGTTGTCCGAAGGCTTTATTCCTGTAACACCAATGTTGCCTTCTATATTTAATGTCCCTTTAGTGTGTTATTAAACTAAAAAAAGTATTGAATATTATTTTTGACATTTATTGTCATGCGCATTTTTAGTAATACACAAAGTGGGTTTGACTTTTATTTTAGCAAAAAATATAATCGAGTTTGTTCGGTCACCTTGGTTTCGTAACTATGCATTCTGTTTAATTTCATAGTATAGTAGAACCGAGGAGAGGTGTCTCATGGCAGACTCGAGAATGGGGATATAACTATTACTGTGAAATGCATCTGTTTCCCTTTATCTTAGTGCGAAGTTCCCACTTAAAGAAAGACGCATCGTGTTTTGACAGCGCGGCTTAAATTTGAAAATAACCTAGAAACATTGACGATGTTTTGTTGGTATTCAAAATTACTAACTATATGAACCAATAACGACATACGTTTTTAAAATCTTAAACCAAGCTTTCCTAAAAGATGAGTCATAGGACGCCTCTCGCCGGCCTGACCATACCCTAGGAAGTAATTATATATTATAAGGAACTAATTACTAAAGGTAAACCGTGTACGGCTATATTAAAAAACATCCAATGATATCTACGGATTTTATTTAAAATAAAGGCCTTATTATATTTCACCGTACAACTCCGCCCGTGGGACATTTCTTTGTAAATAGGTATGTTTTCAATTTGTTTGTCGTTTAAAATACTTTTCCCCTAGTCCTTAATTCCAATTACTTCACGTGTATGCACAAATTACCAAGGACCACGCCATTTTCTTATGGAAAGTAGTCAACCTACAGCCGGCGTTCCGCAAGGTTCTGCCTTAGCCCTATCCTTTACACCATCTTTGCATCCGACATTTCCGAAGTTACCCAACCCGGAGCAGTCATTGCGCAGTTCGCGGATGACACCGCCTTCTGGGCGGTTAATCGGAACAGCGAAACAGCCTCCCACCTCACTTCCAAAACCATACGGAACTTCTCTAACTGGGCGAACCAGTGGAGACTCTCCGTCAATCCAAGCAATCCTTTTCCTACACCCTCATTACGCAGAGGATAAGTTCCCCAATCTTGCCTCCAGAAACGTCTCCCTCGCCCTTAACCAAGAAAGGCTCACACTCCAAGAAGAAATCACCTACCTAGGAATCCTTTTCACTAGAACCCTCATTGCCTCCTCGATGTAAAAAGAACACTAAACAGGATTAGAAACCGAGCAAAAATACTGGGCGCCCTTCGGGGCAGAATCAGAGGTTGTCACCCCAAAACACTTCTACACACATATAAAACATACATCCACCCTGTTATGGATTTCCGAGCTCCTATATAACAAAGAATAACCCAATTACCTTTCCTCAATCGCCTCCTGAACGCCGAATTTTAGACGGATACACAGGTATACTCCCAATCAAAACCGTATCCATAAACTCCAGGAAAACTTCACCTATAAAGAACTTTCGGCAACACTATCCCAACCAAAGAAATCCTTACACCCTACAACTACCGCTTTCCCAAATTCCCTCAAAAAACAAATTAAAATTCAAACATCCTCACTAAATCGTCACACAATCCTCGACGACCTCCCGAGGAGGTAGAAGAATCCTCGATAATACCCTACATGCCCTCCGCATCCCCGTCTAATCGATGACGACCCAGCATGACACCGGCCAACGATCTAATTAATCACACTACACTACACCATACTAACCCACACGCACACTTAAACCCAACCACACACTATTCAAAATTCAAATTCAAATAAATTTAAACACTTTTTCTTTTTTTATTACCAAAATTACCACACCTCATGATCGTAAACAATACAATAACAAAACAGTGCAGCACCAACAACAAGGGAATGACCAGGGCTGAAGAGGAGAAGGACTCCTGAACAGTCTACAATAAGATATATATATATATATATATATATATATATATATATATATATATAAGCTAAAATAAGTATTACTATCCATAAGCATAAGCATACTAAAAAAAAATATATGGAAAGTAGCCTTCGGTTAAAATGTCTAATTTTTTTATATGCATTAATTCTTCTCGTACTCATCAATATTGTTCCTAGGCACAAAGTAATCCTATGGCTAATTTTAGAAATACGAGGTGTTAAAGTTTCAAAATACCTACTTTACCAATATTCATTATTTTTGGTTTTAAAGTACTGATGTTTATTTTGTCATCTAAATACGATTTTTACATCTTTATAGGATATGTAGTTATACACAAAGGGTACCATTCCAGCTTATTTACAGGGTGATACATATTTTGACATTATAGTTTTTTTTAATTATTTTGTTTTATTGCAGCCACATAGGTGAGGGTGTCCCAAAATGCTCTCCCTAAGCCAGAAATGTCTGTAAAAAGCAAAGTATACAAGAAAAGAAGTTCAAATATATCTTTTTGGAATGTCGGTAGACTGTAGTTAAATATTGCCTTACCAACTTTTTGGTATAATGGTAAGCAAAATCCCCTAAAGTAATGCAAAATGATCCTGTTCTAGATGCATTTTAAGAGTTTTTTTCGTAATAAAACAACCAGTTAATGCCAATCAAAATTACTTTATTTAGCTAAACCAGAAGACATTCATTAAAAATAAACCTAAATCACTGTGTAACAAAACAGATAATAATAAGATATCAAAAAACGACAAAATACAAAAAAAAAAGCATTAAAACGCAAAACAAGATGACATTACAAGTTATCAACTAACCGTTTGGGCACTTTGTTCACCTTGGCATTGTCAATACAATAGTCATAGTAAAATGGATCGCAGTCATTATCGTCGATTCCCGCACACTCATCATGTGCCCAACGATGTCAAGGGTTCATTAACCGAAGCTAAGGATTGTGTAACAGTTGCTGGTAAGGCGTTATTTTGCTCGTTGCTTTCAATATTTTTTTCATCGGCCTCATCCTTCTGCTCACGAGCGGCAATATTTTCATCATTGACTTCTTCATTTTGTCCAAGGACCACATCATTTTCCTCATGGGCGTTGTCATTCTGAGGTTCGTTTTGCTCAGTCACTTCAGCAGCTGCGAAATCAATGTCAGTGAAAACATCGGAGTCGTACGGAAAAATTCCCATCTTCTTGAATCCGTTAATTGCGTTAAGTGGTGTGCAGGCCTGCATGTAAGACTCGTTGAAGATTTGGAAAACGGTTACAACCCTTCCGGGGTAATTAGTAAGCCACTTTTCCAATACTTTATCGAGCGGATACATAAAACTCACGTCTAACGGCTGCAGTTTGTAGACATAAAATGGTCACAAAATTACTTCTGGCTTTTTCGATGACACTCAAATTTTTTTTGTACAGGATCCTCTTGTGAAGACTTAATAAAGGCAAGAAAATTGTCAAACCACACCTCAAAAACGTCAACTTTCATCCAACCAGAATCGTTGCAATAGAATGCTGTTCACGGTGGTGCACCATCTTTCAACTCTTCTTTCATTCGCTTACGAGCAAAAATAACCATAGGTGGAACATAAGAGACACATTCAGACATACAAATTACGGCAGTAGTGCACACACCTCGTTCTGCGGATACAACTCTGCCAACATTCTACAATTTTTACCTGGGACCGTACTCAAAGGTGTCCAACATTAAATATCCTGTCTGCTAGAAATTTTTTTTGTCATACACTATCTTTAGCAGCGTGAAAAAATTGGTCACGACATGCCGGTTAAAAGCACGAGCGCGAGCTGCTGATGTTGACTCAGGTGATCTTAGTGAAAGTTGAGGGTGCCTCTTGCGAAAAGCGGTCAACCAATCTTTGTCAGCTAGACATGCTTCCTTGGAGAAGGGATGATCAATATTATTTTTATCTGCATGCTGATAAGCAGTGCATCTCACATCTTTAGTGGTGAGACCGTACATTCTGCTTTCCATGTCAAGTATATGCGCAACCAATTCCTCTTCCTGTTCCTTAGTGAAAACCAGTTTTTTGCTACCCAGTTTCTTAACAGCATTAACAGCTAACTTCTTCGTTCCTTTACAGCGTCTCTTTAAACTCATCAGCGGAACACCAAAGTTTCTGGCCACAGTTTTGTAACCTAAGCCACGACGGACCTCTTCTATTGCTTGTTGCATTTTATCTTCGTCCCATAACTGCCTCTCAGTTTTTCTTTTATCTTTTTGAACCATGTTATTATCTGGAACAAAAAAAAAATAAAACAATTTAGTATTTGTTAAGAATATTTGAATATTTGTTGAAATATTTTCCCTTTTGTTGTCTTAAAATTTTACTGGGAGAAAAAAGTCAAGCGGGCAAAATGATCCCGGATCATTTTACCCAACCCAGTAAGGGATCATTTTGCCCTTAAAGCGACCGAGCTGGTAGCGTAGTGGTGACACGATCTGCTTAGCATTCGGGAGGTAATGGGTTCGACTCCCGTTACCGTCTACCTTGTATGATGTTTTTTCAGGGGGTTTTCCTCATACACATGTAGCGGCATGGTCACTGCGTATATGCACACCATGTCCGGCTACTTAGGCGATAGATGCTTAGATAGTTATTTTCATCCTCAGAAGCCTAACTAAATGGTACTGTGGCTGAAGGAGCTCGAAAAGCTCGATCAGCCGCCCCTTGGGGAGGGAATGAAATACGTGGTCCTTTCTTTTTTTCCCAATATTGCAACTTAAATGTTCCTATTTTTTAACTATGAGACAATCTACTAAGCTACAATACTTTATAAGCACTTACTTTACATCAGACAGCTTAAAAAACACGTTTTCACAGATATTTTTATAGAACGATGTTACAGCGTTCACCTTCAAAGGTCGAGTAAATATGGCGACTCGACTGACCGTCGTCAGCCACTCGACCCATAGAGGGCAGCACTGGTATTAAAAATAAATGGGGATCATTACGCCCGCCAGGATCATTTTGGGCCACTTTCCCCGAATTTCTACTGTGAAAGACCCTTCATTGGATATGATATTGTGTAGGTTAAGTAAATAGTTATAAATATATATTATACAAGGTGATTCATTCTTTTTAAAATCAAATAGGTAATGGAACCCCCTGTATGTGGGAATTGATTTTGATTTTCATTTTATTCTTTAGTTTAGACAGATTGGGTACTGCTTAAGATTATACAGGGAGATTCAATAATTTTGCAAAATATTAAATATAACAATAAGTCGAAAAACCTTTCTTTTTCCCATCACCCTATATCTAAAAATTGACTCAGTCAAGGTATATTGATTTTAAAATCTTCGAATACTGCATATTATAATGACTTTGTTCCTAAAGTTTTGTTTCAATCCCATGAGAGGATTTGTAGGTAGAGTCTGGCAAGTTTCACCAAGACATACCTATCAAAAGAATCTGTAAGCGTTTTTAAAAGAACCAATATGTTATCTTCTATGGTTTATTATTTAAGCTGGATTGAATTTGTAACGTCCAGAAAGTAGTTTTAAATTATAATACACAAGTGCAAGTAAAAACCAGAAATATACACAAAACACATTGTTTAACTCGCATGTAATATACTAAAAGTCAGTAAAACGGTTAACAGCGCAAAGGAATACGTCTAGTATGTGTACTGTACCTATTATATTGATCATGATCGTTAAGGTATAAAACTATATTTACACAAAAAACTAATACCAGGACTGTGAGTGGTAATAGTCAAACCGATCAGTCGTTTGGATTTCGAAATAGTTAGTTATAGTGTAGAGGACTAACTAGATGTAGATTGGAACATGTATTATTGTTATTAAGGGTGGATTGTCACCAGATCGGACCGACCACAATAGTCCTTATCCGGATCGATTCGATTGTGGCCGGTCCGACCGAAATCGATGCATCATGTCCATCAGATTGCATCGGGACGATTATGGTCAGGTTTATTTTGTGGAGACACTTAGTCTCCTCCAAGATGTCGTCAAGTGAAGACGAAGTTGTTGTAGCACTCGCGTAGATAAGACGAAGATGCCGTCGCCGGTTTTGGGTGAAACCGTACATGGCAAATCAAAACAGAGGTGCTTTCATTTGCGCTCGTGAATTGGCATAACACGACGACAAGTTCAAACCTGTGTACCGCATGTCGAAAGACAGCTTTAACCTCCTATGTAACATGGTGAGGCCGTATATTTCGAAACGAGATACAAATTACAGAAAATGTGTGTCAGTGGAAGAAAGAGTTCTCATAACATAAGGTATGTAGATATATTTATTTTTCTTATTTTATAATACAATTAATACATACAAAAATGATATCATTGCAACATGAGGATATTAGTACTCATGGCATTTTCACACGTTGTCTGGAAATTTGAAGATTGCTCCGATATTGCTAGTGAGCTAGTACATCTGAAGGAATCATACACTTCCAAAGATAAAGATTCGGCCGATAATATTGTGGTGTCATCAGTCCATCGCGACCCTGAATGGGATGACACGGTGTTTAGTGTCATAGGTGGATCAGGCTGGTGGAGGTTGTCTAGAAATCCAAACACACTTCCTTTGGACATTCTAAATTTAGTTTTCGGTAGATTGGACACTTCTGGTAATAAACTAAGTAGGAATTGTTTCTGAGAGCATTCTGAATCAGTACCCGCTTTCTGTTTCTTTGCCTCGAAGTATTCCACAAAAGCTTGATCCGCATTAGACAAAGACGTAGCAGTTTTCCTATGGATTCTTGCGGAATTCACACATGTGGTTTTAGGCGTTTGAAAATCGACAGTGTTAGTAGAATTGTCACTATAAAGCAGTTTTTGCCGATTCTCAATATTCTGTTCTTCACTGTCTCTTTTTAAAGTCTCATCTTGGCTGCTTTCTTCACCTAACTGGCGGTTAGGCGATTCAGTGCAAAGGGCTGGTAAGTTACTACCAGTAGATTTGACAGGAAGTTTGCACATGGGGCAGAAGAAATTTCATATATTTATTGAGATAATACTCCTTCTTGGCTGCTGATGCGCTTTTTGGATTGAATTTTTTTCTAACATAAACCGTTCCTAGATTCACCCACCTCTTTTGCAGGCTTCACCTGAAAGTTAAAAAGAAATGACGATCTACAGTATTACACATCGATCAAAGAAATTAAAATGTTACGTCATGCATGCCATGTTTCTTCTTTCTATGCACGTTCATTCCATGAAGAAAGATGGCATGATATGACGTAACATTTTAGCTCTGAATGTTTATAAAAGTTTGAAACAGTAATTTCTATGAAAATCTAATCCTGCATCAATTATCAAAGAACACCTTATCTATAATAATTCGTTTCGTTTTTAGATACTTGGGTACTGACGCATCTATGGCCTCTCTTGCATTCTACTTTGTCCGTGGACACTCGACCGTATCAAATATAATCGCTTCAACTGTTATTGCCATATGGAGAGCTCTGCATGCGGAATATATGCCAACACCGAATGAAAATATGTGGATAAACATTGCACAACGATTTGAAGAGCTCTGGAATCTGCCTAACTGTGTTGGCAGTTTAGATGGTAAGCATATTCGAATGCAGCAGCTTCCTCATGCTGGATCGTTGGACTTTAACTACAAGCATTACCATTCAATTATTATGCTGGGATGTGCGGATGCTGATGGACATTTTATTTCGATAGAAACAGGCTTCTCTGGAAGAATGAGCGATGGAGGAATTCTCCGTGAATCCAGACTTGGGCAGTGGTTAGACCGGGATGGTTTGCACATTCCTCCTGCTAGATCTTTACCAGATGAGAATAGCAATAGAATTGCCCTTTCATTTTATTGGTGACGAAGCTTTTCCATTGAAAAAGACAGTTAATAATAAACCAAAGAGACTAACTAACCTACGACGTATACATAATTATCGACTCAGTCGTCCTCGCAGGGTTGTAGATGCGCTTTTGCCATGATAAGTCAAAAATTTGAAATTTTAAAAACGTATATTATATCTCCCAACAGAACACGTATAGAAAACATAATTAAAGCATGCTGTATACTACATAATTTTGTAAGAAAAAGAGAAGGTCGTGCATATGTTCCAGTGGAAAATCGAGAAGAGGTGGAAAATATCAGACCGGTATACATGGAAGCAAGAAATTTTACACTGGCCAACCACCGACCAGTATCGTATCGTGATTACCTTGCACATTACTTTTTGAGCGAGTCAGGTGCCATTCGTCCGCAGTGGGAATATTGTGTGGCGGAAAAAATAGTGTAGGTACTTAAACTACCTAATGAAAGTGATTCGATAAAAAGAACATATACATACTTAATACAAGCCATTTTCAATTAAGTGTTTTCTTTATATAATTCTTTGATTTCTTTGTCTTTGCTGTTCTTCCACCGCACAAATGCACAAATAGTGCACCAAACACAATGGGTTGTCAGAGCCGACTGTCGATCAAGACGTTGCAAGCAGCGTCGCGTACGACTAATGTCACTCGGATGAAATCGGTAACGACTGAAATCGTGTCAGTGGACACGTACCCATTTGCGATTAGGTGAACGATCTTCGTCGCGCGATCGAAATCTGGACGATAGTGGTCGGTCCGATCTGGTTAGAATCCTGCCTTACCAAGTGACGAAAACTAAAACTGTCGATATTTTGCGGTGATAGATTAGAAGGGATATACTTGTTTGACAGATAACTCTAACAATTACAAATAATAACAAGCGGCCTACTATATTAATAGATATGTTACACATAAATAGGGTAAAAATGCATAATCCTCATTATCCAAATGTTACCAAAAGTTACAAAATTAGGTTGTTTGTTGTTTCATAATTGACATTATTTTAAAAAATACAAAGGGTGTTTCGTCTTTTTGTACGATAGTAGGTATTATTTACTTTAATTTTATTGTCATTTTATAGAAGTTGCAATGTAAGCTTGGCAAGACGAGAATTTAAAGGCCGATAATGGTTAAAAAATAATGAATTATTTTTTGTAGACTCATTTAAACTGATGTACTGTGTGTTCCCTAATAAGAGACCGCCTATGCCTGTGTTTGAATATCTCTAATGTTTTTGATGTTTGTCAATGTTTCATTGATGTGAGAAGTCGCTGTTAGTTCGAATCTTTTGGGATATTTTAAATGAAAGAATATTGAGTTTGAAACATTATTAGTGTGCTTACATTAAAAAGAATCGGTAGGTATAAATATCTAGCATACTCGAATTTTAAAGCTTGTAATTATGTGGTTTAAATGAGGTTTAAACGCGCCAGGTGTAAATAATTTAATAATAAATGAATAGGTTGTAAATGTTCTTAAAACAAATCGTTAAACTAACCAGAGATCTGAAACACTCAATAAAGATAATACCGTCGTCTCAGTCGGTAGATTAAAGCAGGACAGGTTCATGCTTTTTTTGATTTGCTTAATTACCACAAATTTGTGCTTAATTATTTCCACTTAACATCAATATGGTATCTGCAATGTAACAATAATAAAAATTATCTCAGACGCCAAGTTATTTTTTGATTATGCTCGGAATAACTAAACCGAAGATACAATAAAAAATTCACCACAATGTCAAAATAAAAATATACAAACTATTATTATTAATTTTATTATATAAAATGCTTAGAATCACATCAGTTCTACATACATAAAGACAAAATTTACATCGATTGGTGCTTGAACCTTGGTGGCGCATTGGTTAGCGCGGTACTCTAGAAAGTACAGGTCGTAGTTCAAATCCTACTAGGTAAACTTTTATTTATGTATTTAATAAAATTAATAATTTTTAATTACATATTTACCTTTGAACTTATTCGTTCATAACAAAACTTATAATAATTATACAAACTATGCTTATTAAATATTTAAATTTAGAATTATATAAAATATATCTTAAAAACTAGTTGTAATAACATTAAATTACTAAAATTATCAGGATATAAATACCTGTTTGAAAATTTTGTACACAACTTTTTGATAACCTCTGTTATCTAAGGAAATACGGAAATGTAAACCAAAGGTAATGTAATCTTTGCACCAATATTGCGCGATATGTCGTAATAACAATGCTGTACGTTGTAAACCATACCAACGTTGAATTTTACTTCTTACAAAGTTATCTTTATGAAATTTGAATAATCCAGTGTTTATTGCATTTCTCTAAAGTTCAAATAAAAAAGGCGTGATCTAAATTTAGATCTAAATTAAAGGCAAAATTGCAATCATAAGCATCGAAAATACCAAAAGTGGTAAAAGTGCCAAAAGTAAAAGTATTAAAAGTAAGTAAAAGTGGAAATCAAAGTGCCTGTAAAAAGCAAATGATTTAGATTTTAATATTATACGAGTTAAAAGTATCTTACCATTAAATCTATGGCACTTTTCACAAAATTTAGGTGGAAACACCAATATAGCTTCCTAATCAAAACAACGTTCATTATGTAATGCTTGAAAGGACGCTTAGGATATCAAGTGATATAGCGGTGCGCGAAAAAATGTGCGCAAAAAATTAAGTCAAAGATATGGAAGCATAAACCCCTAAAAAGATATGCAACTTAAGTTACACCAAATGCAAATTAAGTGGCCTACCACATACTTACAATTCATTAATAATTAAAAACTCTTTTTTCTTATACTTTACAACTAAATGAACGAAGAACGTAAAAGCAGCTGGCGAAGTAGTTTATTTATTGTTAATTATTAATATATATATATATATATATATATATATATATATATATATATATATATATATATATAACTGACAAACATCTTTTAACCGAACAATTAATATTTAGGCAATGCTCTAACTATATCGAAAACCAAACGACTACTGGTCGGTTTGAATATAGTTTTATACCTTCACGTATCATGATCAATATAATAGGTACAGTACACATACTAGACGTATTCTTTTTCCCTGTTAATAACCGTTTTACTGACTTTTCGTACATTGTACTCGAATTAAATAATGTGTCTAGTGTATATTTCCGGTTTTCACTTTTCGCAGCATGTGCACATGCTAACTTGTGTATCATAATTTAAAACTACTCTCTGGACGTTACAAATTCAATCCAGCTTAAACAATAAAGCATAGAACATAACATATTGGTTTCTTTAAAAAAAAGTCTTAGTAACACTTGCTAGACTATCTGCAAATCCACTCATATGATTGAAACGAAACTTTGGGAACAAAGTTATTATAATATGCTGTATTCGAAGATTTTAAAATCAATATACCTTGACAGAGTCAATGTTTAGATACAGGGTGATGAAAAAAGAAAGGATTTTCGACTTATTGTTATATTTAATATTTTACAAAATCATCGAATCACCCAGTATAATCTTAAGTAGTACCTAATCTGTCCTACTAAAGCATAAAATGAAGTCAAACTCAATTCCCAAATACAGAGAGCTTCGTTATTTGATTTTAAAAGAAATTGATGATTGGGACAAAACTTATGAATCACCTTGTATAATATATATATATAACTATTTACTTAACCAACACAATATCATATCCAATGAAGAGCCTTTCACAGTAGCAATTATGTGGCTGTAATAAAACATAAGATTTAAACAAAAAACTATAATGTCAAAATGTGTATCACCCTGTAAATAAGATTGAACGGTACCCTTTGTGTACAACTCCATATCCTATAAAGATGTAAAAATCGCATTTAGAAGATAAAATGAACATCAGTACTTTCAAACCAAAAATAATGAACATCTCAAAGTAGGTATTTTGAAACTGTAACACCCTGTATTTCTAAAACTAGCCATAGGATGACTTTGTGCCTATGAACAATATTGATGAGTACGACAAGAACATATCAAAAAATTAGACATTTTATCCGAAGGCCACTTTTCATAAGAAAATGGCGTGGTCCGTTAAAGCGTAAAACATAACCTCCAAATCCACACAAAAAAAATGTGGAATCTTACCTTCTCCTTTGCGACTAAGTTCTCTTCCAACCTGCAACGTTCAGACATGATTTGTATTTGAAATAACCACTTTTGCTATTAAAATTTTACGATGTTCACAGCACGCACTGGTACACCACACAGTGCCGTATTTATCATTACGCAAATTACGCACTTGCGTAAAGCGCCAAGTTTTAGGGGGCGCCAAATGTATAGATGGCACAAAGAAATTGAAATCACGTAAAATTAATTGTAGTAAATAAAGCTTTAAATCAAAATCTTGTTAATTTTTTGTCTTTATAGTAACATTTTCTCACACTTTAAACATACTATAAGATACACACACGTGTGAAACCTTCCCAAAATAATCTGACAATTTGATTGAATTGAAATACATTTGAAAATGTAAACTTTCACCATTGTCACACATAATAAAATACTTATCTTTTTTGGGTTTTTTTAATGGTATATTTTAAATTATACAATCTAAACGTTTCGATAACACTTACAGTTATCTTCGTCAATAGTAATATCTATTAAAATTGTTAAAGATGTTGAAAACAATTTTGTGAAAGTTGAAAAATTAAAACATAAACATCAGCCTGCTATTAATAGTGCAGTTTGAGAAACGTATAAACCAACTATAGAATTAAATTTTAGTAAAGAATAACTAGGTCATTAAAATTAAATATTTTCAAACTGTCTTAAAGATGGCAAATCAATTTAAAATACACCAATAAAAAACCCAAAGAAGATTAGTATTTTATTATGAAATACATTTGGTTTATGTTTAAAACACGGCGGCAAGCACTGTACTCATGCTTTATCTTACCTGGATAAATGTAGTCGTTACCAACTAAAATGTTTGAGCTCTTTTGGGTTTGGTTTCAGACGTGAAAAGCGTCCGACCAAACAACCGACTGTAGATTGCCGCAAGTTTGCATTGAGGCGATACAGTGTCGACGTCTCGACGATGTGCTGAGTGTAACGGTATAAACGGGTGGTAGAACGGGATTACAGATAAAATTGGCCTTTTTGCCCCGACTAGCCAGCGTATGCGTGTAGGTCAGATGAAAAATTTTGCACATCCAGAATAGTAAAACGTACGTAAGTCAAAATAGGGATGAAGACAAAATCAATTCGGTTAAGGGCGCCAGAATGTTTGGTAGTCAAAATAAGGGATGTCGTGCCAAAATTACGAGTACGTAGCGTGTCTAAACATACAAAAACATACGCTTACCTATCCGCAATCAATTCCAGGTGTGCTGGACAGCAACACAGCAAACCACCTGAAATAGGGCTTAAAAGCACTCACGCTTGTCAAATAAAAGCGTGATAAACACTCAATAAAGTTACGTTAATACACCTCAGTGTAAATAATTAGGCATTAACTAATAATTAAAACAAAACTATCAGAACGCGGCTTAACGCCGTTCAAAATGGTTTAACCTATATATCTATATCGTGGATTATTTACCCACACTACTACAGGGTCAATTGCCCTTTAATACTAAAATAAATAACAAAGTGTGAAGGCGGAGCGTCAGAACTATTATTAATTACACTAAACAAATTTAAAAAACAACAACTTAATTTACCAAACAAAAATACGACACCGCTTTCAAACGTTCATTAACAACAAAATAATTCGAAACACACACAAAAATCTTGAAATATTCAATAAAAAATATTATGTTATACTACCTTAAAGTCTAGAATTACACCTCTCCTGTGTTACAACAGAAAATGATGACCAATGACTGCTATGACGGAAATGAAATCTCCCTGGTCTGACAAAATGATGAATAAAATGTTGACTATTTTTCTTTTATACACAAACGATTCCTTGATTTAAACTCGTTAAAATGTTACTGCATAAATTAAAACTTCTTTTAAAATACTAAGTTGTGCACTCAATTTGCTTGTTGACTTTTAGCTTTAATTAGTTTTATTTCCACTAACAATCCAAAAGGTTAATAACTTGATTTAAATAACTATGATTTTAATATACAGCGAAAGTTTCTTTATCATTAAACACGCTTTGTACGGTAAATAAGTGGCACTCAAGAACGTTAATGTTAAAATCCGCAGAAGCGAGAAAAACCAATGAAGTCACCGAAGCACTAATAAAACACGACGATGTCCTCTAGGTAACTTTACGTAAAATCGAAATCGGCACTAGGTATATTCCTTTGGTGAATGAACAATTTTAATAAAATCCCTTTACAGGTTCTCTTCAGAAGTAGCTAACTACCCTTACTACACAAAAAGTACGTTCGTTAAACACCACAAGGTCCAATATATTAACGTTCTAAACCACCCCTTAAAGCGTAACAACAAGCGTCACCGTACTAGTACACGAGAGCGTAGTCAGTTTCAGAATCCCGCAAATTATTACCAAAAATCTATCTTGGAATTTTGAATCCCACCACTCAAAAAATCTTATCTAATTTAGTTCCACCAATTAAAAAACGGAAGGAAAGATTTAATACCCTATACAGAAACTTCGTTTTCGTCCAACAGGACTCGAGAACTTTCAAAAGTTTAACGTCAGCAGACTTAACGCGAAAAAATATCCCTATATTTCTATTTAAGTACAAACAATCAGTCCCACATTCAACCTCTATGACTTAAAACTAACATACTCACTAATAAACTGAACAACTATAACTAAGCGTCTTTATGTCGCCAGTATGACATCATATACATATAAATCTACACTCTTTCTATAATTTTACAAAACTTTCCATTATATTTTACGGAATCAAACAAAATAAACCCTATTTACGCTTATATACAACTATTTACAAATAAACGTTAATGAAACTTCTATAAACGAGGAATAATAAGAAAAACAACCTAAATTACGGAATAATTCACAAACAAAAAAAACTAAAGCTCGCCACACACCTTTCCTACAGGTCGCTACACGTTACACAAATTTGTCTATAAAACTCAATTTGACAAAAACAAAAAATATATATGTATACGAAATCTAACTAAGTGCATAGAATTACAAACAAAATTACCCACTACGTATACAGGGTGTTCAAAATACCCTGACATGAGAAGGTACCCTGGATAGTTAATATTCTTATTAAGTTTCTGCAGTCAAAGATTTCTTTTTTATTTTGATTCAGTAGGGTCTGATTTCAGTTGTACGTTGTATCGTTCGCTGCCTTGTACGCTTACAATTTGTATCACGATTGTAACGCGTCTGCATACGCGATAAGAAACTACGCGTATGCTAAAAATAACCATTGCGGTAAACATCAAAGCGTGCCGTTATCATCTATTCAGTAGTCTAGCGATGGGTTACTCGCCATCTAGAATATTCTTTCTAGATTAATCCATCTGTGCGTCTTTATACATAAAAAGGAACCGATCCATAGATGATTCATTGCGAATTTATTCGTCGTGCAGCATTGAATATAAGTTAGAATTGTACTGCGGTAAATTAAAAGCTTAAGTGTTAATTATTTATAGTTCTGTATTTAATCGTTATTCGTAGTGCATAAGATTTTCGTATTAACCTTTGAGTTTGTATTAGATAAATTACGTAAAGTTTCCATCGTTATTAAAAACGTAACACTATTTTAGTTTTTAATTTTTAAATTCAATAATGAGTGAACATCGAAAAAAATTAAGTGGTGCGCAGTATAAAAACTTACTAATGAAAAACGCAAACAACAAGAAAATGTTTTGAATAAAACTAAAAGACTAGAACACTAATTCAGTTTACAAGCGCCTGCAAATTCTCAATGTGAACAGAGTTTGTGTATGCCCGAAAACTCAGATATTACTTATAGCATTAGACCTATCTTAGACAATGATGATACTGACGCTGTTTTAAATGTGAATGTTTCAACTGAAAGTGTCAGTGCTGCTGGGTAGTGGTATTAATTATTGGTTAGGAACATATATTGATCCCCAGCCAGGTTCTTCAAAAGATGCTCAATGTACATTTTTGGTTTTGGGTCAGCAGCAAGAGCAAGTGCATGTAAGTGACAATCCCGCTGAATGGGTTCAGATAAATAGTTAAGGCATTGACTATTTATTATCTCAAGAAATCAATCAGCGCATGTTCGATGATTTTTCAGCAACGATAACAAAAAAACTGTTGTATGAGCTGTTCATCGGATTTTTGACGAACGTGGGCCATAAATCAGAACAAATAGAAAATGCGTTATTATCAAAATTGAAGGATCTTAACATAGAATTAAAAAATTGTCGTGGTCAATCTTATGACAACGCTGGTAATATGTTAAGAAAGCTGTTACATTTTTCGATGCTTTGCAACATTTATATACTTTTTCTCAGCTTCTAGTCGTCGATGGGAAGCTTTACAATAAAAACAATGCTAAAGTTCCAGTTGGGACACGTTGGTCTTCACGATATGATCCCGTAATTATTTTGTATGAAAATTGGAATAAATATTTGCAAACCTTTACAGGAATCATGGAAAATTTATCTGAAAAGCCAAGTATAGGTATAGAAGCAACTGGAATAAAGCGACATCTGCTCCGTTTCGAATGCATCTTTATGAATGTATTTTGGAAAGTGTTATTACAACGTTTTCACAAAACCAATAAAAATCTTCAATCAGTTGCTATCGATACCGGCGATATAACCCAGCTCTTTCCCTCTTTAATTCGGTTTGTAAAGTGCTTAAGATCTGAAGACATGTTTACAACTTTTATTAACAAGGCAAAAAAGCTTGCAGAAGAATCATATGAAGATGAACAGCAACCAAGTCGAAAATAAAAACTCTTTTCAGATGAAAGCCGAGATGGTGAAAATACTCTAACTGGAAAGGAAAAATTAAAAACTGAGACATTTTATGCTATTTTGGATCGAGTTGTGATGGAACTAGACAAAAAGAGCTGCAGCGTATGAAAATGTTTTTTCAGGAATTTTCATTTCTCTTCTCTTTAAATGAATGTTCACAACAAATGTTAATTCAAAAATGCGATTATCGCCAAGAAATTTACAATGATGATTTGGAAAATTCAAGGAATTTTTGCACTTTTGTGAATTTTTAAATGAAGAGACTCAGAAAATATCTGACTTATTATATTTAATTTGATCCCAAACGCTACAAACAGTTATTATAAGTTTTTGTTATGAACGAATAAGTTCAGAGGTAAATATGTAATTAAAATTATTATTAATTTTATTAAATACATAAATAAAAGTTTACCTCGAGTAGGATTTGAACCTACGACCTGTACTTTGCTAGAGTACCGCGCTACCAACTGCGCCACCAAGGTTCAAGCCCCAATCGATGTAAATTTTGTCTTTATGTATAGAACTGATGTAAATTCTAAATATATTTAGAATTTACATCAGTTCTATAATAAAGACATAAATTCTAAATATATTTAAATTTACATCAGTTCTACATACATAAAGACAAAATTTACATCGATTGGGGCTTGAACCTTGGTGGCGCAGTTGGTAGCGCGGTACTCTAGAAAGTACAGGTCGTAGGTTCAAATCCTACTCGAGGTAAACTTTTATTTATGTATTTAATAAAATTAATAACTACAAACAGTGTTTCCCAATACAGCAATTGTGTTACGAATTTTGTATCAATGGCAGTGACTGTATGTTCAGCTGAACGGTAATTTTCAACTTTAAAGCGAGTTAATAGATATTTATGTATTAAGGGCATAATCAGAAGATTATGGCTCGAGGAATGTTAAAAGCCCGACGCGAAGCGAGGGCTTTATATTCTGAGAGCCATAATCTACAATTATGCCTGTACATACTAATGTTTTATTTTATTTTGCACTATGAAACTGGAACAAAATTTTAAAAGATTCAGTATTTTCGCAAGTTTTAAATGCAAATGCCGTGAAATATAGTCGACACTAGGCTAATTTGTTGTTACTAAGATACTGTGATATTGCTATTATATATCATGTCATGTGTTTGCTGTCAATCATGCTGCTTAGCATCAATGACATTTCCGTGCTATAAAGACCACATTACGCCCGCATTTGGAGGCATTATGGTGCCAAAATAGAATAAAAAGATGTTATTATATTATATTATAAAAACATCGATAAAAGACCACGTAGTTACGCAGTGCGAATATTCAAACAAGGTGATCATTTAGTAAGGAGCAGAAAATTTTAAAATCTGTCACTAATATAAATTTATTTAAAGATGATACTAAGTTTCATAGTTTATTAGAGGAAAATATTAAAACGACTTGACAAAAATGAAAAAATAACAATATACAGACTATGTTTATTAAATATTAAATGTAACGATGAAATAATGAAGGTCTTAAAATTATGCTTAAAGTACTAAATAAAACACTACATAAATACCTTATAAATTTTGTACACAAACTTTTCTTTTTGACAACCACTGGTATCTAAATATGATTACGGAGAGGTTAACCTGGATGAAGTCATTCTTACATCATCATGGTGCAATCTTGACATAATGTAATCTGCCATACCCCAAATTGAATTTATCTTTAAAAAAATCCCTATAAATTTCTTGTTAAAACTGTTAAATCCACTTCTTATTGCATTTATTGGAAATATCCATTCAAAATATTTGCAATCATAAAACGAAAAATGTACGCAACCATAAAATCAAATGCGTACTTAAAATTCAATTACGTTGTAAATTGATTTAATGATAAACGTATAAATACGTAAAAAAACGTTAAAAAACTGTAAGGTAAACTCTAAGGTAAACCAAGAAAAAAACGCCTAAAAGAACAAAATGCTATAATTGTATGTAAATGTATTAAAAATATATCTCTTGCCACCAAATTGATGGCGTTTTTCACATAAATTTAAATAAAATCAAAAAGAAGCAGCTTCATGCTTCGAGATTACACAGGAAGTGCAAAATGGAGGATTTCGAAGTAGATGATGCTGTTCTGCGCACAAGATATGATCAGAATACTTAACGCAGACGCATAGATTATGTAATTAAGTCACGATGCATTGCGCAACTCAATAATTAGAAAACAGTTTGTAAATCTCTACGAAAATAAGCACTAAGAAGATATGCAAATTAAGTTGTCTACCTCATACCAATATTGTAAAATAATTAAAATTTTCTTGTATTTAGAGCTAAATGAAGGAAAGATCTTAAATTGAGGTATATTTTATACAACACTAAAAAAAGAGTTGTTACAACATTACAGACTTTGCTGCAAAAATTCACGTCGAAAACAATTATGAAACTCTAAGTTTTATTATTTTAAAATGTGTATTATAAAAAATAAATTATCTTGCGCTACAATCTATAATACCCTTGCGTTTAGCGTAAAAATTAGATTCCTGGGTATGACAAGTTATTACAAGTTCATATGAATTTATCTGGTATGATCTTTTGCATTCTGTCAATTCAACAAGTAAAACTGTTCAATCAGAAAGCATTCCATTATACACGGCTCTTAACGAACTTCGGGGCTTAAAACCCTTCCTAAAAAATTATCGCAAAATTAGTTTTAATGTAGCAATTTGCACGACTAGTGAAATTATGAATTATAACGTGAAATTTTCTATCCGTCAAAAATTAACACCCAAACGGTCCTTTGAGGAAAAACAAACCAATCAAACTCGAGATAAAAAAGACCAAATAAATGCTGAAAATGAATTAAGAATCAACTATTTTTTGCCTGCGGTAGATCAAGCTCTACGTTGCATAAAAAATAGATTTAACGAAGTAGAGTGTCTTGCACACTATTTTGGATTTCTTTGACTCCGTCAAAGCTGCTGAATTAAAAAAAAAACAATTTGCAAGACAGTTGTCGAAAATAACCTTTTTCAGAGGTGAAACTATTTACGCATGCTGTTCTGCCATCTGTGGATGCAGCGTTAAGTGTGCAACGGTATTTGGCTCCTACAAAGGAATCATACCCTAATTTGACAATGGCGTATAGAATTATGTTAACTATTTCCTTAACTCCTGCATCTGGAGCTTTTCTGTACTAAAACTAATAAAAAATTATCTTCGATCAACAACAGTACAAGAACGACTGAACGGTTTAGCCACGTTATCAATAGAAAGTGAATTAGCCGAAAAATAGAAATGGATGATTTAATAAGCACTTTTGCCTTTGCAAAAGCTGAGAAAGTGCCCTTTAAATTAATAGAAGAAAATAAGTTTTTAGGAATAAAATAAGTGAGTTAAACACAAATATTCCAATTTTTTACTCTTAAAGTAATATATACCTACTCTTGTCAATAAGAAAGTCAATCAAACAAGTTGCCAAAGAAGCTTCATTTACTTTAACGATACATTGTTTCAAGCCAAATTTCCTTTCCTTATGAGTAGAAGAGGGGCACTATCCGCCATTTTGTTTTTTTTTACATCACGCTTGGGACACCTTTGATAGCCATTTTTTTTATATATGCCCACGTGGGGATGGTATTTTTTCACCTGAGAATAAAAAGATGTTATTATATTATATTATAAAAACATCGATAAAAGACCACGTAGTTACGCAGTGCAAATATTCAAACAAGGTGATCATTTAGTAAGGAGTAGAAAATTTTTAAAACCTGTCACTAATATAAATTTATTTAAAGATGATACTAAGTTTCATAGTTTATTAGAGGAAAATATTAAAACACAATTACCTAAAGAAAGAAAGAAAAAAAGACATAAGAGTAGTTCCTGAAAATGGAGTTTACAGAGTCCACAGCAACTCCTGTAAAAAACAATAATTACGTAATTAGGTACGGACGTCTAATTAAAAACCTATTTATTATAATTATTAATTATGATTTAGTTGTATTTAAACGTAAATTGTGTACATATAGTAGTTAGAAAAGATGTTAATTGAAAAGAATTTTGTATTTACTTAGGTTTTTAAAAGGGGAAGATGTAATGATATGTGTTAGGTAGGGGAAATTGAGGTTTGAATAAACATTCTTAAGTTAACCGTGTCTCTGAACAGACCACTATCAATTGCATTACTTTTAGTGCCCAGATTGATTATTTATATAGATCAGGGTCGCAAAAAGGTGCTACGTCTAACAGTAAATCATCGAAAACATCCTCAAATCTAGGTAATCCACAGTCTCCTATGTGAAATATTAGCGTGAAGACATTTTCGGCAGTCAAGACTTTTTGGACAGGTGCTCTTCCCCTTACGTTCAAAATTAAGGCCAGCGTAATTTAACTTATCTGGATCTTCATAGAGAACATCACTACCAGCATCAACTTCACCGTTTTCATCTTGAGCGATTATATTATAATAACTTATTAACAAGTAAAAACAGCTAATACTACTTCATAATAAAACTCATTCGATTGTAATTATGCTTTAAAAAATATATGCAGCCGATAATATACAATCTTTATTTGCTATTTTGCTAATATTATTACACAGATGTGAGCTTATTTCTAAATTAGCTGTTTTCAGCACGACCCTGGAAATACTATACTCGCTTTTAAACCTTCCTCCTCGTTTTTAGAAGCTGTACCATATTCATCTTCTTGAGTTTATCTTTATCCGATTTCGATGTAGTAGTATGTTTTCTATTTTATCTTGAGATATTTTCTATTGTTACTAATTTAGCGAACCACTAATACGGGCACATATATAAATTTCAACGTATTTGAAATGGCCCTGTATTATTGATATTTTGTGGAAGCGGTCGAAGCTGGAATTTTTAAATGTTAATCAAATAAGACAGATATAAGAACTTGCTCTTCTATCCCATAAGGCAGGTATAGGAACTTGTGTCGCGGCCCCCTGAATGATAAATAGTATTCTAATAAGGGGCTCTAATGCTAACTTATGAGACAAATATAGGAACTTGTATTGGAGTCAACGCCCTTCTGTTGTGGCCCCTTTGTCGCGACATTTGAATTTGTTTGTAGGGCTATCTAGTGGCGCATGGACTAATGAATATTTTCTGTAATAGAGGTTGTGGAGTTCGTCTCTCTCTCTCTCGTTTCTCTAGGCTCTTGTTATGGAACTCTTAATTAAAACAACTAAACTACTAAAAACGCTTTTATTTATCAGAATAGAATGGTTGAAAAACAAGCATTAAACAGTAACTTGATTAACTCATCATTTGTAACTAAACATGTAGTGAAAATCTTATTTACAAAATCAAGCATTGCTAATTTATTTATTCTAAAATACAAAAACATTATCGTGCAAAGTCCACACACATCTGAATGGTAATCCCGCAGTGTCGTTTTGTTGTAGCGGAACCATCTTTGATGTTTCATCACAGCAATATTAACTACATGTCGTTATATATTGACGGACAATAAATTCCTTCGAAGGCCTTACAACCAGATTTTACAACTAATGGTTTATATGTAAGGGCATACCACACCTTATTCTCCGGTACGGGTATTCATTTTTTGAATGAGGGCAACGATATATCGAGAAGCGATTACCCTAACGACTACTGTTTAATGGTCCCCGAGCTAACCCCTGACCTGTCTGCAAACTCTACCACGCACTGGAATTTACTTAGAAACGCCTAGAAGTCGGCTATGAAGAAGCGCTTGTAGAAACCATTAACTGTTTGGGGTACGCCGAATTCGATAACGTGATTGAGATCGATAAACATCGGAAAGTGGTCGTGGATTTCACCTGTTGAAAGGGGCAACTCTAGATCACAAGCTTCAGTGGATAACAACGATTGAAAGAAGAAGATGGACCCATACTTAATAACGAATTCATACAGAAAGAAATTGCTGTGATTACAGATGATGGAGTTTTATTGTTGATACTGATAAAGCCATCTCGAAATTATTTTATAATAAAGCCCTTGTCAAGTCAGATAAGGTATTTAGTGAAAAAGAAGAAATATCATGGACTGAAATGGCGGCCGGGTTACGTAGTCTACAACGATTTCCAAGAGGAGCAGAACGCTGCTGCCTTTTAACAAAATTCACGTTAAGGGCAGTAAAAAACAGCAGTTCTTAAGGTTCCTTAACAAGTTGTCCGTCGATTAAAAAATCGAAAAACGAAGCAGAGGCGTATAGATGTTTAAATCATAACATCGAGGAGCATATATGCGCTCTGGAAAACGCATTTCTATTGCGAAACTGGGTGCATTCCAACTCCAAAGATGTATGCGGTACAAGTGTTGAAATGTTTGTCTGAAATCCATCACCAGCCACAAGAATGTGTTCCGACTTGCATGTGCCTCTAATCAGCTACCGAGGCACGCACCTAGACCTTGTGCAATTATTGTAAACACGGATCCTGCAAACAAACCAGGTCAGCATTGGACTGGTATCAACATTGACGAGAATGGTAATGGGGAATATTTTGATTCCTTTGGACGACCCCCGCTAGCTTACCATTTACGATTCCTTAAGAAGAATTCTAGATGGTTCCGCTACAACAAAAGGACACTGCAATAGTATCATTCAGATGTGTGTGGACTTTACACGATAAGGTTCTTGTATTTTAGAATAAATAATTTACCAATGTTTGATTTTGTAAATAAATTTTTCACTACATGTTTAGTTATAAATAGTGAGATAATCAAGTTACTGTTTAATGCTTGTTTTTAACTATTCTACTCTGATAAATAAAAGCGTTTTTAGTAGTTTAGTTGTTTTAATTAATAGTTTCGTAACAAGAGCCTAGAGAAACGAGAGAGACGAACTCCACAGCCTTTATTGCAGAAAATATTCATTAGTCCATGCACCACTAGATGGTCCCACTAACAAATTCAAATTTCGCGACAAGGGGGCCACGACCCTAACATAAGTTCCTATACTTGTCTCATAAGTTAGTATTAGGACCCCTTATTAGAACACTATTTATCGTTAAGGGGGCAGCGACAAGGGGTGTAGACCCTAACAAGTTCCTATACTTGCCTTATAGGATACAATTAGGGCCCTTTATTAGAATACTATTTCCAGCCAGAGATGGGGGCCAAGGCAAGGGGCGAAAGCCCGAGAGCAAGTTCTTATATGTCTTATTTGATTAACAGTTAAAAATTCCAGGGTCGACCGCTTCTACAAAATATCAATAATACAGGGCCATTTCAAATACATTGTAATTTATATGTGCTAATATTGGTGGTTCGCTAAATTAGTAACAATAGAAAATATCTCAAGATAAAATACAAAACGTACTACTACCTCGAAATCGGGTAAAGGTAAATTCAAGAAGATGAATACCGTACAGCTTCTGAGAACGAAGAAGGTTTGAAAGCGAGTGTAGTATTTCCAGGGTCGTGCTGAAAACATCTAATTTAAGAATAATCTCACATCTGTGTAATAATAGTAGCAAATAAAGATTGTATATTTTTTTAATTACAATGGAATGAGTATTATTATGAAGCTGTATCAGGGGTATTAGCTGTTTTTACTTGTTAATAAGCTATTACAATATAATCGCTCAAGATGAAAACGATGAAGTTGGTTCTGGTAGTGATGCTCTATATGAAGATTCAGATAAGTTAAATTACGCTGCCCTTGATTTTGTAGATAAGGAGAAGTGCACTCGTCTTCACACTAATATTTAACATAGGAGATTATGGATTACCTAGATTTGAGGATGTTTTCGATAATTTACTGTTAGACGTAGCACCTTTTTGCGGCCCTGATCTATATAAATAAAGAGCAGTTAATCTATATTATAAGCTTTATGGCTATGACATCCCATATCAATAATCAATTTTATGAAATTTAATCTGGGTACTAAAAGTAATGCAATTGATTTTAAAAAAGTCATCACTGAACTAAAACACACAATGAAGCGTAAAACGGTCTATAATACATATGTGTAACCATTTAATGCAATTTATTTTCCGCTTAAACCTTATGCATATAATTTAGCAGTCGACCTTCAATATTTACTTTTAATTGATAATTGGTGCCACTATTAAAGGGAGTACACAATGAAGCGTAAAACAGCCTATAATGCATGTGTGTAATCATTTATCACATTAATGCATTTTATTTCTGCTTAAACCATATAATTCAACGTTCTCAAGGTGAAAATTCTTTAAAGCCTGATTTTTAAAGCAAACTAGTTATGTAACTTAATTACTCATTTACATGTATAATGTTGAAGGTTCGGTGTCGTTATTCAGATATTGAAAAAATTTGAGCTAGTGCTTAAATTCAGTCTTAAAGATTGCAAAGAGCATAATCGTTTAAGGACTAGGTTTTTATATCCTTGATAAAAATCCAAACAACAATAAAAAATATTAATAATAATAAACACAGATTAAATAACATCTTTTTATTACGAAAACACTTGTCATCTTTACATGTCTTATCTATTAATTCTTCCCCATTATTAGAATACAATTTTTATGGCAAAGGCGAAGCCCGCGAACAGATTTCCGTCTTACAAGACTAGGACCCCCAAAGTATAGATAAATTAGGTCAAAATCTGTAGATGGGATTAAAGAAATGTAATAATAATTTTAATAACAATTATGCAATCTCATTTGATAAAAACGGGCCCTAATAAATATTAATAAACACAGATCAAATAACATCTTTTTATCATGAAAACACTTGTCATTTTTACATGTCTTATATATTAATTCTTCCCCATTGTTAGAACACAATTTTTATGACAGGACACAAGCCCGCGAACAGATTCCCGTCTTACAAGACTAGGACCCCTTATTAGAATACAACCCCCAATGCATAAATAAATTAGATCACAATCTGTAGATGGGATTAAAAGAAATGTAATAATAATTTTATTATAAAATTATGCAATCTCCTTTGATGAAAACGGGCCCTAATAAATATTATTAACAGATTAAATAACATCTTTTTATTCTTAGGTGAAAAAAATACGATCCCCACGTGGCATATATAAAAAAAAATGGCGACCAAAGGTGCCCCAATGGAGACGTCACAAAAAAAGAAAATGGCAGATGGTACCCCAAAGGTAACGTCACAAAAAGAAACAAAATGGCGCATGGTACCCCTCTTCTACTCTTACGAAACCATTTAAATTCAAAATTCGCGTAGTGACTTCCGAAATAAGGGCCGTTATAGTAGGTGATCGTTTTTTTTTTCACGAATAAGCAAACTAGCTAACATTTATAGCGTTTTCCATATAAACGCTGGAAAACGCCCTTTTTACCTCACCTCACCCGCAACTTATGTGCCCTTTTCATAGGCCCCGCGTAATTTCTCGGTCCAAGCCCCGCAAACTTTCGCGAAGCCCCTGAACACTTTTCCAATTGAAGCGGGCATAGTAGAAGGAAGTTATTGTTTGCATAATTTGTCTTAAACAGCTCTCAGTATGCAAATTGCAATTATGGTTTAATTTTGCTCATAATCAATAAAGCTAAACACGATAAAATTGGAAAACAAGTTTTTTAAGATGGTGTTAAACTCGTCTAAAATCATTTTTACAATAGTCTATAAAATTTATTTAGAAATTTTATACGTTATTAAAATTTTTATATTTGTTTAATAAAAGATACTTAAAATTACAATGCTTTACTTAATTACCAGTAATTAAGATGTTAACACCTTTTGTGCTTTTGTTCACACTTAGTACAAGTGGTAAGTATTAATAATAAAAATTCAACAATTTAAAGTTTTGAAAATTGAAATATAAAACAGTTTTTTGTTGTAGAGTTAAGGAGTTTTATTCACAAAATTTTAAATATATGCAATTTTGGGAAAAATAGATTCCATGTAAAACGGGGTGACTTGAAAGGGTTCTGACTTATGTTGCGCTGGTATTCGAAAATTGTTTTGGAACATCTTCATTTCCCCCCCTGACATCTATTGACGGATCGGTAGTTGCTGATTCTGTAGACAAAGCCAATGTTTTTGTAGACTTGTTTGCATCAAACTCGTGTCTCAATGATTCTGGAAAAGATGTGCCCCTAGTCAACTCTTTTTCATACACTATGAAACCAATTCATTTTCGGTACAAGCTCTTGGAATCGATCATCAGTAGGCTTGCTCTCAATAAAGCAACTGGCCCAGACGGTATCCAAGCTATTGTCTTAAAGAAATGTTCCCCCGAACTAGTACCAGTTCTATCTAAGCTCTATACGATCTCTATGTCTTCTGGGGTATTCCCTTCATCATGGAAGTTTGTAAATGTTCAACCTATTCCCAAAAAAGGCGATGAGACCGATCCCTCAAACTACCGACCAATTGCCATCACTTCCATTTTGTCTGAAATCATGGAAAAAACCATCAATCAGCAACTGCTCACGTTCCTTGAAACTAACAAACTCTTTAGTGACCACCAATATGGGTTTAGGCAAAGTCGTTCAACAGGTGATCTTCTTTCATATGTGACCCAAGTTTGGAACAGTACAGTAGAGCAGTCTGGTGAAGCAGTTGTAGTCGCTTTAGATATCTCACAGGCATTTGACCAAGTTCGGCATAAGTGTTTACTTGCCAAACTCACCTCGTTTGTGTTAAATGATATCTCATCAACTGGGTTTCTAGTTTCCTTGATAAAAGACGAATACGTGTCGTAGTTGATGGCTTTTTTTCAAAAGAAGTTAGCATTAACGCGGGCGTACCACAGGGATCCGTTATAGCGCCTACACTCTGCTGTACATAAATGACCTTATTTCTTCAACAACTAACCCCATCCATTGCTTTACTGACGATAGCACTCTTCACTATAGTTCATCTCAGTCTACTCACAGTGATAATCCACCTTCTATGTCAAATCAAGAAATTAAAGCTGAAATGGCAAATTCAATCAACAAAGACATTCAACGTATTCTCGAATGGGGAAGCAATAATCTAGTTAAATTTAATGCTAACAAAACTCAGTGTTACCTTGTGTCCGCCAAAAAAGATCGATCATTTCCTGTTGTAAGTATGAATGGCTCAGTTCTTAAGTTTTCAGACTCTATTACTCTGTTGGGTATGGCTGTATCTTCAAATCTCTCATGGGTTGACCATCTTCTGCCAGCTACCAAAACAGCTGCTCGTAAAATAGGCTTTTTGTACAGATCTAAGCAGTACTTTACCTCTCGACTCCTGCTGTATAAGGCTCAAATTCGGCCTCATCTGGAATATAATTCTCACCTCTGGGTTAGTGCTCCCCAATACGCTCTCGATATCGTTGATCGTATTTAAAAGAGAGCGATTAGGCTTATAAATGACCCGTTCTTAACATACAGTCCCTTGAGCATAGAAGGATGGTTTCAGTTCTTTCTTTGTATTATCGTTATTACAACGGCTATTGTGCTGCTGAATTATATTCTTTGATACCATCTTAGGCTATCTTTGCGAGAAACACTCGGTTCGCTCATTCACATCATCAGTGTGCAGTACAAATCTCCACTTGTCGTACCAAACGGGCTCAATCCACATTTTTCTACACGGCTTCTAAACTCTGGAATGATCTCCCTAGTTCCTGCTTTCCTTTCACTTATGACATGAGAAAATTTAAGGTAGCTGTCCATAGGCATCTATTGGCAATTCGTTATCCCTCTATCTATCCTCCTAAGTGTTCCTGAGTGATTTAGCACGATAGGCCAAATTTAGCCTGTTCAGGTACACAATCATAAAAAAAAAGGTAAAACTAAAAATTTTCAACTAACCTTTGAACTACAAAGAATTCATCTCCGCTGTTGTTAAAACTGTTATCCCCGCCGCAATTAATAATAAAAATAAATAGGATCATTGGAGCGACTTGAAACACAGAAGTTTTTTTAACATAGGTAGTTTCATTTCTACCGGATTTGTAGCGACTTGAAACATTACAATAATTGATTTTAACATTCCAAACATAAATCAACAACCTAAATATCTTTATTAAACAAACATAAACTAACAAATAAAAAGGAACTTCTTTTTTTGTTCAATAACAACAAATAAAAAGAAACTACAAAAACAATAGTTTTATGGATCCAAAGCGCACACCTCCTCTTCGAAGCGTCTCTGTAGGTTTTAATACGTGCACTATTTCTTCTTAACACAATTCCGGTGTCTTCAGTTAAAAATGAAGACATCATAACTTTTTTAAGATGGTCTTAGGATCTGACTCATGTAGGAACCATTTTCTTCTAATAAAAGCAGTTTCTTCGTCAGAGAGTGAGTAAAAATAATTTTTCTTTTCTGTATTTTGCATCGCACATTTTTTTCCAACTTTCTTTTTTTGGTTGACCCTTGGTTTTGGAATATTCTCCTTTTCTTGTTTTAGTTGCTCGTAGGAAATACTTTCTCTTCGTGCTACTGTCAATTTTTTCGAGATGGATGGTTTGTTAGCTTTTCCGTATCTTGCGTTTTGAAACATTTTAGACATGGATCTTACAATGTTTTCTTCTATAGGTTGTTGTTCTTCATTTTCGTTTTCTTTCGGAAGCCTTTTAAGGATCTTTTGTCGATCCAGAGGTACAATGTCAATAGCCATAAAGCTAGCTTTTATATTTTTTCGTTGGCAGGTGTATTTTGTAAAGGTTTATTCAACAGTGTAGGAAACATGTCTTTTCTTATCACACCCACGTGTTGCCTTTTCCATGCTTGAAGAGATTTTCGCCACTCTTGTAGTATAGGTCTAAATACACACACATCTAACGGTTGAGTTGGATGTGTGCTATTTGGTGGCGATATAAAATAAATCTGATGTTATTCGATTCGCAAACCTGTATCACGTTGATTGAAAGTGTGAAGCTAGATTGTCTCCAATAACTACTTTGGATCCTGGTGGTAACGTGTTAAAATATGGAAGATCAGTAGTCACGAACCAGTACTCAAGTAAATGCGTATCGAACCAGCCTGAGGAGCTACAGTTATATCGAGTTTTTTCAGTCCATGTAGTCCGTAGATGATCGGATTTATAAACAATGTATACCGGCAACATTATTACTGAAGCAGAACTCGAAAACATAACAATGTTGCCGATTCTCAGGTGTCTTGAATTTTTTCGGCTCTTTTAGATTTTCTTCGCACAATAACCTTGACCCTACCTGGATTGTCGGTAAAATTGGTTTCATCGCAGTTCAGTATTGCTGCAGGGTCAACATATGTTACGGACACTGACAAATTATCACAATATTTATTTATAGTTGTGTAGTTGGTTTTGCCCTGCTTTGTTTAATTGACTGAGAAACTACTAGATATATCTTTTTGTGCCGCTCAATGAAACCAAGATACCAATCGTGGCCCGGGCGGTTGGCTTCGAATTTTTGAACATTGATCCCGGATCGATTTAAAAAGTTTTGCACCAAGTCTAGAACATTCAGATTCTTCATACAGGAATCCCCAATTGGAAGCACATATAACTACACGAAGAATAACCGACATTCCGACATTAGAATCTGCCCGCCATATTTTTTGAGGTATACATTTTTTCATTTTCGGTACAGCGTTACAAGCGGTATTTCATCTCGTAAGTTTCTTCTTTTCTTTTGATAACTTCCAATTGCTTTTTGTACAGTTTCGCTATAATCAACATATTTATAGTTCGCTGGTACTCTCGTATAATTCCGTGGCATGTTTCAAGTCACCCCTAAAATGATAACGAAAAATCAAGTAGCACGTTACTGCTTTAACAATAGGTATTTGTAAAAAGTAAGGTTAGCATATTCCCACATAAATATTTAACTTAATAAAAATATTAATGTGACAGTAAATCGCCTACTTTTCCCACTCAATAAGAAGTAATTAATAGTTTAGAAAAGTGTATTTTTTTCTTATTATAAAATAATTCTGAACAGCAAAATAAACACTTATTAACACTGCAACATACCTTACATCAAAATTGGTAGTGTATAAAAAGCAATGTTTGGTCGCGTACGTTTCTGGCATTGTTGTATACATTTTGCTACCAGATTAAAGATGGCGTTGCCAACTGTTTCATGTGACCCCAATGTTTCAAAATCACACGTTCTACGGTATGTAATTATTCATTTATTCAATAATTACTAAATATTTATTAAACTTAATTTTTAAAATTCTACAATGTCGTTTATAAATTAAATAAAATTTTACTGAATTCACGCTAAGACGCTACGCATTAATCAATAATCAATAAAGTAATATTTCGCAAAATTACTTTGTAAAACTCTATACGTAGGTATAGGTAATAAATTAACTTTTATGCAAGATCGGGTTATAAAGTTCATTTTACGAATCAATTTAGCGGGCGTAAAATGCCACCCTAGCGACCACGAACTACTTTATCGCCCGCGGGCGGTAAAGTAAATGTCGTTTTTTTTTGTTCTCAGAATTCACGTTCAGTTAGTAGTTAAGTAAATATGGCCACTACTTCTTAATGACTTAGTTGCTATGGTAACGCAAACTTATGTATACAGATTATTGTTTTCACATCTTACTAGTCACAATCAGAATAACTATTTTCTCTATAACGAATACAAATTATTTTGATTATACAGGACAAGCTTTGATAATGGCGAGATATAACTTAATACAACTTAAAACAACATTTATAATAAACTGCTCACATAAGGTAAAAGGAAAAATAGAATACATGTTTATTATAGATGGTCATTGAAACTATTTGGCATAACATTTTGTATGTATTTCGGGCGCAAACATCGTTTATGGACCTTACGTACCTTAGTATGGGCCATAAATTTTTGCACTTTACAAAATGAGGTGAAAAAAAACCACAGGTTGTATTTAAATTACTCTATATTTAAAATCATGAACAAAGATGAGAAAATCATTTGTTAAAAATTATATCGTTCAAAATTTTCACCATTTGAACGCTGGCGTTCCTCAAGATTTTCGAACACTTTCCGACATAAAGCTCGTGGTATCGCCAATATTTCTTCACAAATATTCTCCTTTAGTTCTTGATTTATTCACGTAGACCTGACTTTTTAGATACCCCATAAGAAGAAGTCAGGTGAACTTGGGTCTGGGCTGTGGGGGGGGGTGGGGGGGGGTGGGGATAGAATTGTCTCCCCTTCACGAGATAAATTTGTTAGGGAGCATTTCTTTAACTATGGGTACACTCTCGTTGGATGTATGGCATGTTGTCCCGTCTTACTGCATCGAAGTCCTATTGTTATAACCATAAAACCGCTGCGGATTTGGTTGAAAAAAATCCCGTAGCATTTTCACATATTCTGCAAAATTAACTGTTACCGAATGACCGCGTGCATTTTCGAAGAAGTATGGGCCGATAATGCCCTTTGAAGACATTGCTACCTACGCCGCCACCTTCAGAGAATGCAAATTCCTCTGGTGTTTTAATCGAAGATTTTATCTGCTCCAGAATCTGCAATTTTGTTTGTTTACATGTCCATTGAAGTGGAAATGAGCTTCGTCTGAGAAAAAATGTTATTGAAATTGGTGAACTGTTCGAACATTGGTTCAACGAATGTTTTTCTTAAAATTAAATTATCGTCTTTTAATTCTTGCAGTAACTGTAATTTATATGGATGCAGTTTTAAATATAGTTTCATAATCCGGCGCAAAGACGTTCGGGGTATCCCCAAAGTATCTAAACGTTTGCGCATTGACAAGCTCGGATGGTCTCATACAGATACGTTTTACTTGCACGGTGTTCTTCTCGCTCATTCTGCTCCCTGGTCGTCCGATTTGTTTCTGATTTATGGTCGCACACGTTGTTTGGAATTTAATTAAATTAACACTTGGGCACCGATTGGTAATGTGATCGCAAGAGACGGCGAACAACGACGTAGGAATCATTGTTTTTGTAAAAATGTTTCTGCTAGGGCTATTACAAAAGTGCAAAAATTTAGAGCCCTCCCAGTACAAGTGGTGAGTATTAATAATAATAATTCATCAATTTTAATTTTTGAAAATTGAAATATAAAACAGTTTTTTTTTATAGAATTAAGGCAAGTTTTATTCACAAAACTATAAACATATGCTGTTGTGGGTATATAAATTACATTATGTAATTATGCATTTAGTCTTACTCTTAATTTACAAAATTCAACAATGATCGTTTATACATTAAATAAAATTTTACTAAATTCACGCTACCCAATTACGACAATTACAGACGCAATTACGAAATTGTATATTAATCAATAATCAATAAAAGTAATATTTTGTAAAATTACTTTGTACAACTCTGTAAGTAGGTATAGGTAATAAATTAACCTTTATGCAAGATCTGGCTATAAAGTACATTTTATGAATCAATGTAGCGGGCGTAAAATGCCACTTTAGCGATCAGGAACTACTTTAGCGCCCGCGGGCGGTAAAGTAAATGTCGTTTTTTTTTGTTTTCAGAATTCACGTTCAGTTAGTAGCATCTGGATGAAACACAAAATAGCGTTCTATTCCTAGTAATATATACTATTTTTTAACCCACGACATAAACAGAGGGGTGTTATAAGTTTTATTTCATATTAATACGTTATAAGCAAATAAACCCTTAGTTACCGTAACCATAAACACGTTCATAACTCCCTTGGGAAGTTATGAACTGGTGTCTAGGCAGTTATAGATCTATAGCTGCCCTCTAATCATTCTAATGTATTTTGACAAATATTTGCAAGCTTGTCAGTTTTTATATCCATAGTAACCATGCCTACCTAATTTTGGAAACAACGTTCATTTAATTTTAATAACCAAACAATTTCATTTGCATATTTCATTTTTAACGTATGAAATAAAATTATTTATTTATCACGGGAGTTATGTATGTTAATAACCTCAGGCAACTTAACAATCCGTTGCCCTCGGTGATTAATATACCCATAACTCCCTTGGGATATAAATAACCATAACGTGCTCCCAAACGGACAAACCGATTTTGACGTTTCTTTTTATTTAAAAGGTGACTTGATCAAGAGTGTTTTTACCTATGATTCAAGAAAATCTGTTTAGACGTTTGAAGATCATCAGCTCTTTTCTAGTGGATGAAGGGTTTTTTTTTATTTTTTAAAGGTTTTTTCTTGTGTCCAATTGTTTTAATTTTTACAAAGTTTCCGCAGAAACTGTTCAAAATCAGGACACATTATTTTTAATAAAGTAAAACTTTCACTAAATAGAATTTGTAATTTACTATGTATAATTATGGAATTGTACAAATTAAGTTTAGGCACTAAGGTACTATCGCGCTCAAAAAATACTGGTACAACAAAATTTTGGCTGTATGAATTTGATTTTACGGCACATAATAAATTGCGTTAGCAGGCTATGACCATGAAATATCAAAGTGACAGTTTGACAAATGCTTAACCCCTACTTGAAAATCGTGAGATGTCCGATTTACACACAAAAATATGTCTACAACAAAATTTTGGAAGTGTCTACAGTAACAAGCTGTTGAGTATTTTTTGAGCGCGACAGTACAAACCATTAATCAAGACCATATTCTTTATGTGTCCCTATTCAACATGAGCGGATTTTTAGCCCCATGTATTTTTAAGGATATAATGTCTCCACCACTATCTACCAAGATTTGCGACATACCAGTAGCTAAGCATTTAAAAAGAAAGAAACGGTTGATAAATTGTCTACATAAAGTTACAAAAAAATCTACAATAATGGTGAAAGTCTAAAAGAATGAATTTTTTTGATAATTTTTAATAGGATTCATGTTTCTAAGTAGGTACTTATCATGTGTAAACTATTTGGTTTTAACCGTCGAACAATTTATTTGTTCATTTATTTAATAGACGCCTTAAAATAATCAGTTACAAAGTTTTAATACAGGGACAAATAACTACAGTAGCGTCACATGTCATAATTACGTACTAACATCATTATACTAATACAATAAAATTTGCCAGTAGTCTTTTTAATGTTGTAGCGTCCCGCAGGTACCCTATCTTGAAAAGTGTAATTTGAACTTATTCGCAATAATGCCAAATTCAATTATTTCCTGGTAATAATTAAAGCATTAGAATTTATTTACAAAACTACTCAAATTAAAATTAACGAGCTTTGCGCAGTGATGATTTAAATCGTTAATGTACTATTCATAAATAAATAATTGCAAAAGTACATTCACAAATCAAATAACACAACAAAACAATGAAAGGGTTAAATATGCAACAAAACACCATTAAATAGCGATAAAGTGGTTACAAAATTATACATTAAGAAAAAAAATAAATCAAAAGCAGTTTGACAACACATAAACGCAATAAAAAAACATGTAGTCACACCCACAATTGTGTCATAAATAAATCAGAATAAAAATTGTAATACCAAACATGTGGCCGTCTAAAACCAATCATGCCGGTCTTTAAGTAAATAAGCAAATAAAACAATAAGGCAAACTACGGTAAATATAAAATACAACAACAAGGCAAAGGCAAGGACAAAGGAAAATAGACACGGAATTTACACGTAGACAGTTGTTTGGTGATTACTAAAGCACAAAATATATACTTACAGTTACAATAAATTACATATAAAGAGACATTAGTTCACAGGCAAACAATTCTACTTAAACAAACTGACACAAACAAAACTCATTAAAACCAAGCCTTACAAAGGTAATTTGTAAATAAATCATAACATAGTGACCGATATACAAGTTTGAGTGCGTTAGGAAAATACAGCGTCGCTCAGGTTACCCATTCATCTATACAACAACAAACACAGTAAAAATAAAATTCGAATACAATTATTTATACATATATTGTTTACCGAAAACAAATTCGCAGTTTGAGTTTTCCAAGAATGTATACGATAAAAGATTTATACACAGACTGTTGGGAAGGAAGATATTTATTCACACCCCGATCGATCTTACTCAATTCAAACTCTAACTACAACTGCCTTCTCCTTCGATTTCAAAACTAACTATCTTTACTCCCGAAAATCAACCCCCGTCTTTCAAAAGTAATAAAAATACAAAAATTATTACGTGGGAAGACTTTGCCACATTCCTTACTGAACAAAATCTTAATTTTAAAAATATGCAGTCGTCCATAACAAACCCTACATTTAGGTCTCGAGTTTCAAAGTACCAAACAAAGACGTCCCTTGATCTGCGGTATGCTCCACCGTAATTAATTATTAAATCATTGACATTTTACATTAAGAACGAGCGTATAGAACTTTTCAACAATTCGTCACACCAGTTTCGGCAGAACACCTGTTTCTCTACCCGAATATATGCTTCCTTTTTCTGTTCAAATTTCAATTACATACATTTCCACATTTGTTACATAAAAATACATAAAATAAAATATTTCGAAAACATTAGCAAATTACGACGTATTATCAAGACATTAAAAATCCACTAATTATCGTTTCTACCGCGGTAACAATGGCGATTTGACAAATTACTATTGCAATAATAAAATTTTCGCGGTCCGCTACCTACACTATGTGTAATTCAGTATTTTAGTGCGCTTGAAGGATAATTCTGGCTTATTTTTAATCAAAAAACATAATTACAAAATAATCATTTCGAATCGCCTTCTCTACGACAAAGCATTTGCTCATATGGTATTTATAATATACGTAGAACAACGGTGGGTTACTTCTGTATTACAGTGTACAGATGGCGTGCGCATTTGAAGTCAAATATCTGAGAATATTTTTCCCTTACAGAGAATTTACACTTTAAAATTGCGTAAAACGATTAAAAAATTCACGTGCTCTGTGACACATTATGCAGAAATAAACCACGGTTAACGTACTTATAATAATACAGTGTCCACAAATTATTGGCGGATTTCATAACGCTAGAGCTTCACTAATACTTAACATAAATGCACGATTCAACCACCATTTGAAAGAGAGAAGTCTAAATGCACTCAATGTTAGCACCACGTTTGATACGGCAGACGTCCAGCGGGTGATCCCATTCACGCCAAACCCTTTCAGGCATATCTTGTGTGATGTCAATGGCTGCAGTAATGCGCCTTCTCAATTTCGCCAACGTCGCTGAGAGTGGAGGGTTGTAAACACTATCCTTGACGTAATCCCACAGGAAGAAATCACACACAGGTGAACGTGGACACCAGGTGCAGAAGGTGTTGTCTGCGGGTGTTGCACGGCCAATCCATCGACCTGACAGGATTCGATTAAGGTATCCACGGACGTTCGTATGCCAATGTGGAGGAGCACCGTCTTGTTAGAATATGAATCCTTGTCCCTTTTCGTCGTCCATCAGTTGTGGTACTAACCAATTTTGTAACACGTCCAGGTAAACGTTTCCATTGATAGAGTTCTCAACAAATAAAAATGGGCCAAACACACGTGTTTTAGAAACAGCACAAAACACGTTTATTTTTGGACTATCACGTTCTATCTGAATCACAGAATGGGGGTTGTCAGACCCCCATATCCGCCCACCATATTATGTCTATTAACTTTTCCAGTTAAATGAAATGTCGCTTCGTCACTCATTATGATTTGTCCCAACAAACTCTCGGCCTCTTGGGTCAGGGCATAAAATTCTCACAAAATGCTAATCTCTTTGCTGGATCATCAGGCTGCAGTTTTTGAACCAGCTGTAATTTGTACGGGAATAACTGCTATCGCTCCGTGCAATCTTCCATACTGTTGATTTTGGTATCTGCAACTGTTGACTGGCTCTCCGTATTGATTTTTTAGGGCTCCTTATGAAGCTCTCACAGACTCTTTCAACCGTTTGTTCACTTACACCTTCCCGCGCAGCCTTTCCGTTGATAACAGATACATCATCTGTCGCATAATTCTTTGTACCACCTTCAGATTGCCGATTCGGGAGGTGCAAGACGTCCAAATTGGCGTCTAAATGCCTGTTGAACCGCTGCAACACTCCCTGTTCGCGCATATTCAAACACACACCAGCCTCGTTCGTTTGGCAGAGCAACCATTTTCTGCAACAACAATGACATATGACAAGTGAAAATATGACAAATGAAATGAAAACCATAAAAATTAAAAATTAAAACTTCCCTCTTTCTAATGAAAATAGAAAAAAGCCATGTTGCAAACCATTCTCTTATATCCTGATTTGAATAATGTCTCACTTATTACTAAAAAGCATATTCACAATTGTACGTTATTTTTATAGTTATCGCTACAACGAATAGCAATTATGGAGGCAAAGATACAAAAATTACAAAATATCCATATCATCTCTCTCTAGAAGTTAACGGAGTACACACATGTGGAGGAGCATTACTAAAATTAGGCGTAATGGTAACAGCAGCTCAATGTACAGTAAAGTACGTATGAAAACTACTAAACTTTAATATATTTAAATTTGTTTTAGTGCACCATTGGAAAATTTATGGGTTCGAGCTGGATCCACTTTTAGGCAAAAAGGTGGCATGACATATAAAGTAACTCAAAAGTATGAACATCCAAACTACAATCCACGAACGTTTAATTATGATGTCGCTGTAGGAATCATAAAAATGCCTGCATTTTTAAAAAAAGAAATTAAGGTGATTCATTTACAACCTGTAAATTTTTTTACTAAGCCAGGAACAAATGGTCACATTACTTCATGGGGTGTTCAAGAGATAGGATCATCTGAAGTATTGAGAGCAGTAGTTGCACCGAGAATTAGTCATAAACTATGTAAAAAAAGTTATCTTCGCACTGACATTCCAATACATTGTAGTCAAATATGCTTCGGATTTCAATATGGAGGGAAGGATTATTGCAAGGTAGGTAGTTACAAATCGTTTTACACGTCCAGATGGCAAAACACCACTATAACAACGGCTTCTAGTTTATGTTTATTCCAAGTTCAATTAATTATGTATTGTTTAGTATACATAAATGATTTAAGTAATAAATAGTATACAAAACATTTTCGTATAGACTGTGCATAAGGTTAAGAGTTAAACTAGTTGAGAGAGCATCAAGTTATTTTACTGCAATCTATTTTTTTTTTATTTGCCCCCTAGATTTGGGGTGTTTTATTTTACACCAAACGTATGCTGGTATCAGACGGTCTTACTAACCTCAAATCTGATTATATGTCAAAATTAATTTAAGTGTTGCCACATTTAATTGAAATGAATAGTAACCACCACTGAACTGTACTTATACTGGAACGCGCATTGGCGGTCTCTGCCATAGAAAAACCGTGAGGCGAGAGAGATAACGCGCAAGGGTCACTCCTGTTTTTTTCATAACGCTTTGCGCATGCGCTGCGCGAGAGAAAAGACACCGTTAAATCACGTTACTATAAAATAAACTTACCAAAATGTAACTTTAAAGCGGCAATTATCATTTACTTATTAATTATTGATTTTTACTATACTGCTTATTGTTTGTTGCATTTATACACCGACTTATATAATCGTTGTTATCACGTTTGTTTCTTACGATTATATTTTTTATAAATCTTTACACATTGATTACAATTTCTATACAAACCGATAATGTAGAATGTGTTATGCGAACACGTGTAATTATGTATATTCACATACCACTTTTCTAACCCCTAAAGTATTATTACCTATGTCTAACCCTTTCAAGGTTGAAAAGTGAACGATTCTACGGGCGGTCAGTAATGGACCACTTTCCAACCTGTGAGAGAGCTAGTATGGAGTTAAACTATCAATGTAAATTGACAACTTGCCAATTTTAATAAAGGGTCAAGAGTATGCAACCATTCTTTCTCACGTGCGTAGATGGTGAGTGAACGCAAGCAATAGGTGGAAACAAACAATACGTTTTCTTTAATGAGCATATGTAATAAGTGAATTATTGATAACAAGTAACGACAAAACCAATAGAAAAATAGTAAGCATAACATTTATGGCTTCTCATTAAAGTAAAATTAAAAGTCGCATTGCCACGACCATCAATATTAAACGAGCCCTGATGGATGTGTTCCAAATTTTTTTTATTTGAACTGTATAATGTTGCTTGTTCTTTAATTGTGAACAAATTCCTATACAAACCTCGGCACCATTCCCCTGTCTCGAGAACTAGTTCACCTCGATGCTTCGCCTCTCGGTGAACTATACTTATCTCGACAGGAATGGAACACTTTCTGCCTCGATATGTAATATACCATTAATTTATAAAATGTTCTTTGATTATACCTTGAAATTATTTTGATAGTTCATTATTTTTGTAAAATGACTGAGTATAACAGTTGGTAAAATGAGTTTAAATCAAATCCATTTCAAACGTTGCGACACGACATTCGACTGCTCTACGCATGCGCATACGGTCAAGAGTAGGACAGAGATACCCCTTGCGGCCCTCTGTCTCGGATCGGGCTAGCTAACATAGCGCACGTTCCAACATAAGTACAGTCCAGTGGTAACTACGAATCACTGTGTAATAATACAGGCAACATACCAATCATGTGAAAATAAATTAATCAAGTTTGACCTTAGTGAAAAATAGTATACCAACTTTGTAAAAATAACTCCCAAATCTAGGGGGCAAATAAAAAAAAATAGATTATACCTGGATATTTAAAAAAAGGACATATATGAATGAGTTAAATTTTAGGGAGACGCTGGCAGTCCTGTGATGGTTGGTGGAAAACTAGCTGGTATTGTAAGTGCGGGTATGGGTTGTGTTCAACCGAATCAACCAGGAATCTACGCAAAAATAGCACATAAAAAAGTACACAGCTTTATATCAAAGTTTTTATAAGCTTTGTTTTTACCATATATATATTAACTAGTAGTTAATAGATATATGGTTTTTAACAACATTTAAAATCTACCATAAAATTATCTTTCCAATAGCATTGTGGCAAGTATGAAACAATAAAATGTACTAAAATGAAACCAAGCTTTGCTTTAAGATATCAACTTATTTGTATTTTTAATTCACAAAACATTAATATTCTCTACCCGCATATTTAAATTTATCCAGCACTTCAAGGTCTGTAAAGTAACCCCTCTGTAATCATGGTTTCAAACATTAAGCCCTCACTAAGTGTTGATGAGTCATCCTATTTTCGTGTTAGATCGTTAACACTTACTTTAAATAATTAGTTTTTAAATGACAATAGGGAGAAGGACACAAACTCTGTAAAAAAATTAATTACCGAGATATGTTACTGCTGGAAATTATTTTAAACTCATGCCTTTACCGCTAGGTAGCGCAGTATACATGATCTTATTAAAAATGCCGTTTTATTGAAAATTTGGCGTTTAGTGCATAAGACAAATATTATTAATATAATGTTTGCATTGTTTTAGAACTTTTTTGTAATGCACTTTAAGACCTAGGCCGAAAAATAAGGATGGGAGGAGAGGAGGAAAGACATCTGATTAATTACGCTATAATTTTAATTTCATTAAATCGAAGTTTATAAAATAATGCTCATTTAGCAAAAAAAAACTTTTTTAAGCATAATGTAAGAATTTATAGTATTTTGCTTTTAAAGCCACCGCGATTTTTCTCGGATTTTTTTAATGTAACCAACCCATTATCTTATCGTTGCCAGAATCGTTATCTTATCGTTACCTACACATAGCTTGTTTTAAATTTCTCGTAACTCATTAAAAAATCCGGTTTATGTACAAAAGAATATAAAAATTAATAAAATTTTTGCTTTTTCAATTTAATGACTTTAAATTTAACCGTCTTTGACGTGACAAATACTTTACAAATAAAAAAAGCTACGACGGCAGTACAACGTTTTCATCTAGAATGCTTTGCAAAAGCAATGGATTCTCAAATGTATTTAATTATTGTTGTTGATTCTTGATCTAGTTTTAACATGTTCATATGTTTTAACATGTTTCTTTTAAAATTCTTTTGAAGTTTACTTATTGTTTTTTTTTTGTTATAAATTTCTGCGAGTTGTTTTGTTGTTGAGTTGTTTTTAAAAATGTTTATTTTCAATATTTTGGGAACGCCTGAATTACTGCTAGGTAATATGGGAGAAAATACCATGAAAGGCAACATTATTTAAAAAAAACGTTTGGCAAGTCATCTTAGACAAACTGGGAATTTTTGTCCTAAACCCTCAAATAGAAAACAAGTAAGAAGTGAAGATTCAATTATAAGCGTCCTTTCGTATGTAGAAGCGGATCCTCATTTAATTGAAAGAACAATATCGAATGATTTAGTGGTCAGTAAAACGACAGTCCATAAAATTTTACAGGATTTTAACTTACATCCGTACCATACCGCTTTACACCAAGCACTGATGGAAGCTGATTTTGGCCGTAGATTAGATTTTTTCAATTGGTTTAATAATATGATGGAAGAAGAACTGCACTTTAGTTATCGAATCTTGTGGACAGACGAAGTAGCTTTTACGAACACCGGAGGAGTAAATCTGCACAATATGCGTCATGGTCAGAAAATAATACTCGTTGGCTAAGAGAAGTGGGCCACCAGAACGAGTGTGTCACCCGGTGTGAAAATTACATCAGATAACTTTTTTCTGCTCGTTTTTCGAAATTTTTGTTTTAAAAGTCAAACGATTTAAAATGTTTGTTGCCAAGGATTAATATATTGAGGATTGAAATTGGTTAAACGTTTTTTAATGCTTAAGATATTTAGAACATGATATACAGTTGTTTCTTTTTTGTTTATTGTCACTAATAATATTAATTCAAGATTTGATTACGTTTCATTCACAGGTTATGCTTGCGTTACAATCAAAGCATTGGTAGGGTAGTTTTATATACATAGTAGTTATTTTCGTTATTTTAAGTTTTAGAAATTGTTAGTTGAAGGGGAAATTACGTCTTTTAAAATTAAGTGAATGTATCTTTTGTTATTAATGTTATAAAGATTTATATTGTATTTCGGATTAGAATTTGTCGTATTGAATTTAAAATAAATTTCTCTGTTAGAATTAATTTAACCTTGACAATTTATGTATTACTTCATAGTCAGTATATTGCAATCGTGACGAGAATTTTAATTGTAAACCTAACGTACTTCTATAGTTACTTAAGTTATTATTTTTACATATCAGTTACCTATAATAAATAACATATTTGCTACAAGTCCATTACTGCATAATCGGCAGTGCGTGCTTCATTTTGTTTTTGCTGGATACAGTTTGAAGGTAACTATGAGTAAGGTTATACCAAGTAGATGTGATATTGTTAATTTAACAAGATGTATTATTCCATTGTTGAAAACAAAAATGAATTTGTAAAGCACATCCGTATAATTAACACTAATGTTAAGCTATTACAAAATAAAATTTGTTTAGAGGTAAGTGAAAATTTGGTTAAGCTCGAAAGCAATTTATCATTGTTAAAGTGTTACCTTGTAAGACTTAAACAGTTAAAGAACGCTTCAGAGAAAACAGGCAGTGGAATTGTCAATGTCGCTAAAAAGCGTGCACGCAAATTATGTAGTTACAGGAATTATTGTCAATATAGCAAACATCAAGGACTCTCTTATTCTTTCACGAAATGCATACAATAGTTTTGCACGAAAGGTTAAATTAATGTTAAGACAAAAGGTGAATTTTGTTTTAGCATGCAATTTCATTTAACTTCAAAATCATGTTATTGAGTTGAAGACCTTTACCAAAAAAAAATTATATCATTGATGAGACCAATTTACGTGAAAACGTTTATTATAAATTACAAAAAAAAATTATAGGAGTTTTCCGAAAGAGATTCCGGTTGGGCATTACACAGTGTTTTACATGCTCCATTTAGAGGTGGTCTTTCGATTTATGTTAAACTTCCTTACTTCACACCAGTAAAACATGCGGTAGTGAATGTTAAAAATAATGAGTATTGCTTACTGTGAATTGTTGTTCCGACATTATATCCCGTGCAACATCATTCAGATAGAGTTTACAGTTATCCTCATTTTATAGATGATTGGAATTATGATATTTTCCAACTAAACTAGTACCGAAAGTACCGTTTGTAATTTATGCGAATTTATAAATTATTCTAGAAAAGTACACAAATTTAACATCCCTTGGGAATAATACTATTTTATTCTAAACATATACCCGTCAGCATTGCTTACTACTTCAAATGTTCATCAATGATTATTTATCTCGGTTTAGGCTTTAAGAGGAAACGATTACATTCAATGGTTTGTTAGAGCTTCAAAGTATTGCCCATTGGGCTGCCGAAATAATCAATAAAATAATTCCTATGAATACTTTAAGTCCCAGCCAGGTTGAACACTTTGAAGTCACCAAGATTTGTCATATTTTCAGAAAACCATCTACTTATTATGATATAAAAGTTAGCGACCATAACCATTTCAATGGAGCATTTCGGAGAGCATCACATCAGAAAAAAAGGAAAAGACCACTTATTTCATTCCCTCCCCAAGGGGACGGCGAGCTGATAGAGCTTTCCGAGCTCCTTCATCCACAATTATGAATTCCCAGCATACATACATACATTATGTATATATGCATGGTGGGATTAAGGATGGGCGTGGTCATAATAGGATTGGAAGGAATGGAGTTAGGATTCTGAGGGGGAAAATTCTACCCCAACATTTGCCTAAGTATCCGCACATGGTCTGTATATACGCAGTGACCATGCCGCTACATGTCTGTGAGGAAAAACCCCTGAAATAACCTCATACAAGGTAGACGGTAACGGGAAGCGAACCCATTACCTCTAGAATACTACGCAGGTCGTGTCACAACTATGGTGCTAGCTCGGTATCACATCAGAATTGTAACCTAAACTATAGAGACTCTCATATTTTGCCTGTAGTATTTCATAATTTATCAGGTTATGATTTATATTTCATAATTGGGAAATTGGCTGCTATTAGCGATTCAATTTCACTGCCGTCTATAAACAAAAAAAGATATATCTCTTTCATGAAAGTAATAGAAGGTACTAAAAATTAAGTTTAGATTTATCGACTCTTTCAGATTTATGGGTAGGAGTATTGAAAATTGTTAAACTATTTGGAAAATAATTAAAAAATTATCACCAAGCTAATTGTAACAATGAAGAAGAAGAATTTTCTCCACTATTTCGTAAAGGCGTGTTTCCTTATGAATACATTGATACTTGGAATAAATTAAGCGAGACCAGGCTTCCTCCCAAGGAAGCGCATATACGGTTAATGTTGGGAGCAAATTTAGTATCAAATCGTTAGGCAAATGCTCAGATTTATTGAATGAGGAATTAGAGGTGGGGTAGCTCAATATTCTAATCGGTATGCTAAAGCTAACAATAAGTACATGTGAGAAAAATTTGATCCCACTTACAAAAGTGTGTATTTAGTGTACTACGACGTAAATAACTTATGTGGAGCCACCATATCAGAATTTTTACCATTTGACGATTTTTCTTTGGAAACATTGGATTCAGAAATTGGTTATTTAATCGAGTGTAATTTAGACTATCCTATAGAATTACATGACAGCCACAGTGATCTACCGTTGGCACCCGAACATATGGTTCCACCGGTACCTTGAAATTCTAAAATTAAAAAATTATTGCTTCCATTGTATCCAATACTTAATTGCGTAATTCATTACAGAAATTTGAAGTATATTTAAAGTGTGGATTAAATTTGGTATATTACGTTTTAAACATTACCCGTGGTTAAAAAAATATATCGATTTAAATACAACCATGCGCCAGCAATCTCAATGAATTTGACAAAAATTTTATAAATTAATAATTAATAATGGTGCTCGTCCTTGAATATCAAAACTAAATTTTCATAGTTATACAATATTTAACAATGATATGCTTATCGTTCAAATGAATAAGCTAGAAGTATATCTAAATAAACCTATATATGCAGGCTTCTGTTTTGGACGTTTCAAAAACTTTTTTATACAATTTTCATTATGGTTACACGCTATCTAAGTTTCCTAATAATGCTAAGCTCTTGGGCACTGATACAGATAGTCTCATACATGCCTTTTCAGTTCCTGATATCTATGAATACATTAATAAGACATTGATAAATTTGATACATCTTATTATAGTCCTCACAGTATCTTTGGAATTCCATTAGCAAATAAAAAAATCCCCGACCTAATGAAAGACGAAAATCAAGGTAAAATTATGTTAGAATTTGTAGGACTTCGTGCAAAAATGTATGCTTACACTGTTGATGGAAAATTTGCGAAAAAATGAAAGGATGCTACCCAAGCAAGCGTCTAACAGGTCACAATAAGTGATTATAAACATGTTTTGTTTGATGGTAACGTAATAAAGCTATATGAACATCTGATAACGTCCAAGAAACATACAAACATACAATCAAACAGAATAAAGTAATACTTAATCTTTGCGATGATAAACAATTGATAAATTTTAATTTCACTGATACTAAACCTTGGGGATATAACTTTACATAGTATTTTATTCATTCCCCTTCTGTTTCAGAAAACAATTTTATCATTATGAGTAGTATTGAAAACAAATTAAGGGATGAACTATGGTACAGCACTAATCAAATCTACAGAAAGTACCTGAAGCGTTCTTTGGTGCTCCACTGAAAGCTATTTACTTGTATTGAATATATTACAACATATTATTCCTGATAAGTGGTTTAACTGTGTGCTATAAATTCAAAATGCACAAATAATGTTATTATGAAGACATTATTTGATAAAAAAAATTAAATTAGACAATACCATTAAATGCTTTATGAAATTGTGTGTTAATAAAGGTTACAATTCATTAACTTTTAATGAAGTAAATAAAATCTTAGACGATATTAATTTACTTGGTGACATCCCACTTAAAATGTAGGTATATAATTTATTACGGGGTGATGATTCATTGTGTACTTCCACAAGAAGGAAGATTGCTTTGAAAAAACGGAATCTGAGCAAGTGGGCTAGTAGCACACTTTCTTGAATCACCTAATGACGGTGAAGTGAAGTCTGGAGTCTTTTGAACTTGAGCTATCGGGCTAGTGGAAGTAGTAGCATGCTTTCTTGGAAATATGAACAGGGGTGGTTTTTTGGGTTTAACGTCAATGGACCCCTTTTTAGGTGTTTTAATTTTTTATCTGGATCGATTTATTCACTATTTCAATTAGAGGTTCTATTATGGGCTTATAAGTACTTTCAAATATTCTTTCATTATCAATGCGAGCAGTTTTAAGACTGTTGTATTTCTACTGTATTATTTTACGAGCCTGAATATTTTTTTCTTTAATATCACCTCCTTATTGTCCATTGTAGCAAAACGGGGTCACTGAACAGGTACCGGTTCACCCTGAACATATAGCTGTTTACACTGAACAGATAGCTGTTATTAACTCAACGGGTCAGTAACTACTAAACTACTGAAAGCAACTTAAGGTATTATATATTTATCAAACCTTTTCCTGTAGCGACCATTATTAACTTCACCATCCTTGTTAATGACCATGAAACCAACTGATCTACCCAGCACTTTGAACATATGTCCCAAAACAATTTCATGCTTATGGTGGGACTTATATAACCCTCAAACAAATGTTGACGCATATTCTTGCTCTTTCTTGCCGTATAAGAAATATATCCTTTAAGTGTAGATTTTATGTCTGGATTTCTGCAAACGTCCACTCTTTGAACACCTTACTCATAACGAATTTCTTCAAAAAGAAAGTTGGGGAAATTATTCGGTAAGTGCATGGTTTTCTGTCATCCTCTTTTTTGAGCTCAATCTTACCTTCAATGTACAGAAAACTATCGTAGGTAGCCGTAATTAGATCTTGACTTTGAATTAAGATGCGTATTTCTTCGGAAGGTCCATATTTAGAAGATCCATGCGGAAGATAAGTGTAAATATCTGATTTAATTATAGTATTATCAAAACGTACGTTTTGAAAGAAGTTTAAAGATTCGGCCATTGTCAGTGAGAACTTTTAAACTAATTGAGGTTAAAAGTATTTCTCTGCAGATTTTAACCGCAATTAAGGTTGATGACTAATTAAGGACTTATTGTAGGGATGATGTTTTTATCTGAGTTTTTAAAAGACGGAAATAATGCTTGATTAATTCTCAGATCCATGTTCTTTCAGTTCTAGGCGTCCTGTGAATGGTTCACTTTCACGAAAGTCTATTAACTCACTCTTTTGATTTGTCCAGTTAATTGTTATATTACCAAGTATGTCGGTGTTTACTTCTAAATATTGAATATTGTTGGAAGTTTTATCTAAAGGATAACCTGGTGGGACTAAAACATTAATCTCATATAATACTTTTGCAGGTTTCCCGTTTCGATAAGATCCCTTTGTAATGTTGCACTCTATGTGTAGATTAGTATGTTTAAGTATTTAGATGTCTAACACAGACATGTAAAATATTTGGTTCCAATATTTAGACTCAAACCCTACCATGCGACCAATGCTATTTTCTTTAGTAACATCGATCTCAAATAAACTGTTTATCTCACATTTAAGTATATTGTAGTTTGCCTTAATGATAAACTTTTCTGTGGGTATCTTAGATTTTAGATAATCACTAATTTCATATAACTCATATGTACGGTGTGGAATATTAATCACTTGCAAATGAGATGGATTTGTTCTAAAATAAAATCTATCGTTTCCTGTATAAATGTTTCTAATGCTGTTACAACCGTAAAATCCCGCCAATCCGATAACGTATTTCTTCCCCAAATCTAGTTCTATCGGTGGATAGAAGTTGTAGCTAGCTGTGTTACGAACACCTTCTAAACTAAATGTTATTGACATCCCCGAAAGTAGTTAATCACTTCGATTGGTGGCCGAAGATTACCGAAACTATCGTAATACCGTACCTTTTTATCTCGCTTTTTGTGACAAACCCAATTAGTACCTGACCCGCTTTGACTGTCTAAGTGAATAATTCCAGATTTATTTTTCCATGGTAATTTAGACATGCTATCTCGCATAAAAATATCCCTAAAGCAGGGTTCATATTTGGTGTATTTCTTTAAATCAATATCTGTTAACGGTCTTTCGGGTAATCTATTCAATTTTTTAGAAACGGTTTTAAGTATAAGGCACTACCACCAGATTTGTATGGTTTTAGATAAAGTGCACCGCATTTTTTATTCACCGAGGCTATAGCGATATATTCGATCATTTGATTATGGCGCGTTGCCTCTTCTTCCAATTTTTTGGCATTTTTACCTTCATTGACTTCTTTAGCAAATCCTGATGCACTACCACCTAAAGCACCGATTGCTGATAATCCTGCGAATAACGGAATAAGAAATGGTAAAAACCCTCCTTGTTTAGGTAGGGGAATTACTCTAGGAACTTTAATGTTTTTCTTTCCTCCTAAACTTTTTACCACGCATTTTGCCGTTGAAAGCGCTGACTTTATTGGGTCTGTGAAATTTCCAATAGGTTTAATTTTTTTGGCTATTGTTTTTCGTAAATACAATATATTTCCACCATTGTCATATCCTTTAATCAATTCCCAATTGTAATAAATACCAACATTGTTAGATAGAGATTCATAACGTTGATCATAGATTATATCTTCGTCTTCATTTACATTTAACCAATCAATTTTATTTTCCATTTCTTGGGATCGGAAAAATTGTAATTTTACATATGAATGCCATCTTAGAAGCTCATTCCATTCCTTTATATCCAACACTACATTATCGCTTTGATCGCAGTTCGCACACCCCATACGCACTACTGGTGCGTGCTTGAGGTGCGTACTGTATCAAATTTCCATATGTTTTGCGTGATGAGTATCGTTCGATAGTTTATAATAAATACAATCGATTAAGTATTTATAAGCTGCTTGTTTATACACTTCCGATAAATCTTCCTTATGTTGAAATGATGACCAGTTTATTTTTACTACCACTACCATCAGTATTTTGACAGCACCAACACAATTATAAATTATTATTCATATTGTTACTGCAAATATGTGGGTATCCATGTATAGCAGTGAACTTCTGAGTTTGGATCTTTCCAGAAATGATTTTATTGCTACTTGCATTATAATTAGATAACGACTTTACTTGCTCGCAATTGCACTAACACTGAACACTGTTTAAGAAATGATTCTAGTTAGAGCATGCGTAACTTACATATGATGGGATTGTAGCACTACTATTAAAAACGAAATATTTGTTGCTTTCCCTGTTGCACCCCAACTACTTATGAGCACATCCTTCATGCTCAGTAACGTTTTAAATTCTTCAATTCGAGTTTTTCTTATTTGAAATACTCATAAAAGCGCTGAGGTAATACATATTTAAAAGCAGCTGTTGCCATCAATGTACATTCACCATGCTTAGTATTAATTACTGCCACATTAATAACTTTATACTTTTTCGATATCTCGAAAAGGTTCTGCAATAGGTGCTTTGCTTTAACCTTGCTAATTCCATGTTTAAAAATTACAAGTTGCTAACTGACTGATCTCAACACGCCTTGCTGCTGTATACATATAAGAAAAATGTGTCCTTGACTTGAGTGCCTATCACAACATGTTTAAACTTGCTAAATACCCACCTTGTTCTACTTTTAGTTTAGAAAACGTTTTCACCTTGATTCAATTTAGTCAATATAAGTACCATTTGACCTTGGACTACTTTTTAGCATAGACAACAACCTGTCATTCTTCTTGTTTTCGTAAACTTATTCTATTTTTATATTTCTAAGAAATGTAACATGATATCCCATGCAGGTCTCAATAGTCTTTGACCTTGAAAACTCTATTTTAGATTTCTAAAAATTGCAACATGATGACCATGAAATTTCAATTCTTAGCTTTAAATTTTGATCTCGATGTTTCAACCTTGAAGAGGTCCAAAAATTTTAATTTCCCACGAAAAGGTTTGACCTTGAAGAGCTCCAAGAGATTTGATTTCTCACCACCACAGGGCGAGTGACCTTGAAGTGGTCCAGAATTTGCCCTATATCACTACTGGTGTTTGAAGTCGAGGATAGTAGGTAAAGGATTATCGAGGGCTATATCAAAATTGGTGTGTCACTCTCAATTTCATTCAGCACTATTTGCCAGTCGGTAACCTTGCGCGCCAAATGGAATGAAGTAAAGGTCACATCGATGTTCGTCACGCCGAGATGGCTCGAATACTTATGTGGTTGATCAGGTAAGTTTACAACACAGGTCGCGTCCCGCGACTAGATTTTACACTAATGAGCCCCGTGCGTCAGTCGTCGAGGGGTTCTATAGCGGCGATTTTGCATTGAAGTCGCCTGTAATTAGGACCTTATAATCCTTCAACTCGTACAAGAAGTAGTCGAGATGTTGTAAATGAAAACGGACATACTCACTTGGTGGCCAATAAACTCCGATGATTACCAGTGAGGTGTTCCCAACGGTAACCATAGGTACAGCTTGTTGTAAGGTGCCGACCCGTTTGGCGAACACATTGTGAATGGCTCTTGTACCAGTAGGACATTAATGTCATTGTCAGAAGAGAACCTAAGAGTCATGGATGAGTCCTCACTATCCATAATTGGTGTTGGCGATCTTGGACTCGAAGCGGAATCGTTATGATTGATGAAATCGCCATAGTGACCAAAGCTCATGCAATTTGCGCATGAGGGATCTTTTTGGAGGTTAGGGCACCCCTTCGTTTCATGGCTAGATGCTCAATGGTCGCATTGAAGCTCACTGCTACAGTCGGAGGCATTATGACCGAGACGTTGGCACTTATAGCACCTTTCGTACGACTGCCTCGCAGTCCAGGATCCAATGACATGTCCTGCGGTCTCGTAGTCCAAACCGGAACATCACTTTCAAGGAATTCCGTGCCGCTTCTGGAGTGGTTTGGGAGGCAGAATCGAAATTCTGGAAAACACGTCCTCCTTAACCTGCTCCGGGGTGAGGTCACCAGTCACATCCATAATGGATGTTCTGGACAAGGCTCTATCCTGGGATTTAGCAGTGAGGAGGTCCCGGGGAATTTTGGAGAGATCGCTCTTTTCCGATTCAATCTTGACGGCGTTCTTGCCAATTTTAGTCACCCTGCCTACACGGAGGCTAACGAGTATAGAAGGTTATGCAATCGACTTTTTTTCACTATCGCTAAATCGACATACTAGCTCATTTTACAACGTTTTGCCAAGTTTCGCCAAGAGCGGTATACACACACACGCACGCACGCATGCACGCACGCACGCACACACGCACACGCACACCTACACGCACACCAACACTCACACGCACACGCACACGCACGCCCACACGCACACGCACACGCACTCACACACGCACACGCACACGCACACGTACACGCGCACGCACACGCACACGCACACGCACACGCACACACACACACGCACACGCACACGCACACGGCTGATCTTTGCGAAACCTTGCCAAACGTTGTAAAATGGACGTTAGTGAAAAAAAGTCAATTGAATAACCTTAAATACCTTCATGTGTATATGCAGGTTGGAAGGTAGAAATGGTTGTTTGGTAGTTCCGAAAATACATTAAGAAATAAGAAAATGACATCATTTTTTAGCATCTGATGTAACACGACAATGGGCACTGTGTTCTGCGTCTACGTTTTTTCGCTGGGAAGGTGTAATATTTTGGGCATTTTTGAGGTGGATGTTCTGCTTGTTCATCTTCTGTAGCAGTTACAATTATTTTATTGCTTGAGTGAGCGCGGCAAAGTTAGCACTTTAAATCGCTGCTCTAGCCATGATCTTGCCAATTGCTTATGAAGGTCATTCACAAAATCCATTTAGTAATTGTCTTTTTGGGGTATGGTTATAAATCATCCAGGCATTAACATATGCCACCTTAATCATTCCGCAGAAAAGCCCATATGCGATATTTTCTGGAAACTCTTTTGTCAAATGCATCAGCTACGCCTTTCAGGCGTTTCAGTTTTTCATATAACTTTTCTACCCACACGCCTGATGTCAGTGTACGACTTTTAAACCTGTCTTGAAGATGACAAATCAGAACACCCTCTACCGGTCAAAGGCTAACGATGAAAAATGTCAACCAAAAAACAGATTTAACAAAATTTAATCCAGTTATGATGTAAGTGTAAAGTTAAAAACTTCAATTTGAACTTGATAGAAGCATTGACAAATATAAACATGACATCAATTAAAATAATCCAGTTAAATCTAATAAAGAAATAGTTTTGTGGATCAATGCAAGTGTTACTTAAAAATGAATGTATTTTTTAATTTTAATTTTAATTCCAACATCGTATGTTAAATTTTAGTGCTGTGGTAATTAACATATAAAGTTGGTAAACCAGTTACTTAAATTAATTTGTTAAATTACCACATCACTATAATTTAACATAAGTTGAAATTAAAATTAAAATTAAAAATTACATAAAACGTTCTGTATTATGCTTTCCATTGTTAATAACACTTGCACTTGTTGACAAAACTATTTATTTATTGAATTTAACTGGATTATTTTAACTGATGTCACGTTTACATTTGTGAATGCTTCTATCAATTTCAGATTGAAGTTTTTTACAACTTTTTCATCGTTAGCCTTTGACCGTTAGAGGGTGTTCTGATTTGTCATCTTCAAGACAGTTTAACAATATTTAATTTTTTAATGATCTAGTTATTATTTATACGTTTACACACTGTTATATTAATAGCAGGCTTATGTTTATCTTTTAATTTTCAAATTTAACAAAATTGTTTCAACATTTTGAACAATTTTAATAGACAATTACTACTGACGAAGATAACTATGAGTACGAAAATTTAAACTTTCACCATTATCACACATAATAAAATACTTATCTTTTTTTGGGTTTTTTAATGGTATATTTATACAATCTAAACGTTTCGATAACACTTACAGTTATCTTCGTCAGTAGTAATATCTGTTAAAATTATTAAAGATGTTGTAAACAATTTTGTCAAAGTTGAAAAATTAAACCATAAACATCAGCCTGCTATCAACATAACAGTTTGAGAAACGTATAAAGCCAACTATAGAACTAAATTTTAGTAAAGAATAACTAAGTTATTAAAAATTAAATATTGTTAAACTGTCTTAAAGATGAAAAATCAGAACACTCTCTAACGGCGAAAGCTAACAATGAAAAATGTCAGCCAAAAAACATATTTACAAAATTTTATCAAGTTATGAAGTGTAGAGTTGTGAAGAACTTCAATTTCAAAATGATAGAAGCATTCACAAATATAAATATGTTAAATTACCACAGCACTATAATTTAGCATAAGTAGTTGAAATTAAGATTAAAATTAAAAAATTACAAAAACGTTCTGCATTATGCTTTTCTTTGTTAATAACACTTGCACTTATTGATAATGATATCTCTTTGTTAGATTTAACTAGATTATTTCATTTGATGTCATGTTTATATTTGAGAATGCTTCTATCATTTTGAAATTGAAGTTTTTCACAACTTTATACTTACATCATAACATGATTAAATTTTGTTAAATGTGTTTTTTGGCTGACATTATTCATTGTTAGCCTTTAACCGTTTAGAGGGTATTCTGATTTGTCATCTTTATGATATTTTAACAGTATTTAATTTTTAATGACCTAGTTATTCTTTACTAAAATTTTATTTTATAGTTGACTTTACACGTTTCTCAAACTGTTATGTTGATAGCAGGCTGATGTTTATGTTTTAATGTTTCAACTTTGACAAAATTGTTTACAACATCTTTAACAATTTTAACAGATATTACTACTGACGAAGATAACTGTAAGTGTTATCGAAACGTTTAAATTGTATAATTTAAAATACACCATTAAAAAATCCAAAAAAGGTAAGTATTTTAATATATAAGAATTTAATCAATATTGTAATATACGGCACTGACATAGCATACCGAGGGTAGGCAAGCGACCAATGGTCTACCTCATCTACACCGTTGTCATTTTTCCAAAACATTATTGCGTTTATAAATTTTACGAATGGTTAGTATTCTGGGCTTAAGCGAAAACAATATGACAATAAATTCTATGTGAAAAACGCCAAAATCTTTAGTAAGTAACTGTAGTACAGTAGCAAATGCTTTAAAATAGCAATTTGGGGCACTTATGCATATAATTGATTTAATTAAAAACCGATGCACGTCGTTAATGGAATAAAATAATTTGCCAAAGTTAAAGTAACCATACGTCACGATTTAGGCGAGACAGTCCCTCTTTTTTAGTTGTTGGCTCGATTCTGGGTATGTTCCTCGTTCTTTCTGGCTTTTCACCATTTGTACAGAATAAGTACCTAAACATTAGGAAAATTATCGTTTCGGTTTACAGATAATATAATTTTCAAACATAAATAAAACTCTTAACATTTTATGCGTTTGAATAGCTAAGATATCGTCATCGCTGGTCAATGGGGCAAACTAAAAAATATTTCTAATGCATACATATACCCATTTTTACGAGTCAGAACAGTTGCGCCATAACTAACCTTGTTTCATTACCACCTTTAGAATCCGCCTATTGTGCATGAAGGATGCAGATAGAACTGATTTAGGTTGGCAATTCTGTCCGGTGTTGTCAAGCATTTCTGACATTCAACATTTAACATACCATAACTTAAATTTTATTATTGTGATAAAATAAACATAACCCCCGAAGCTGAGATTTTACAGTTGTCAAGCTGTTATTTCTCACAATCTGGCAACATCTGGCGTCCTCTTACAGTATTAATATTAGTGACGCAACACTCCATTACTTAATCGAGTAAACTATTTTGAAATTGCTATGTTAATGCCGAGTGAATTTTGAATTAAACCAACGACACCAACCTTACCAATTTTTAATAACCGTTTTAGGTTATATATTCTGATAGCTCTTTACTAATCTTTATGGACATTCCTATTTGATTGCTTTTACTTGATAATTTACCTTTTCAAAACGAATCAATCTTTATTCTGCGGTAGTTTTATTTACCAAAATGACGAAAAGATTGAGCAGTATTGCTTACAACTTGCATTCTCTTTAATCGATTACTTGGCAAAAAAACGTGGTAATGGGGGTTAGTTGTTGCTCCAACAAGCAGTAACGGAAGTAAGTATAACAGCTTATTTATCATTTCAATAGCAACATTCAAACCACACAAGCTTTAAATATAAATCCTTTTATAGTATTTTCAGTAACAGCTTAAAACGATAAAGTACTATCTCCTTCAAACAGGTGTTTTTTGCCCTAAGGGACATTAACATTTTAATATTGATTTTGTTACAAATACAATACATAAAATGAACGACCGTAATATGTGCGATACTATTCTATGTTATGTAATTTAGTTGCTCTGTGGGAGCACTTATTGCCCCAGAATTTGCCTCAATAGCGGCACACAAAGTGAGTACGCGCTGTCATCATGCGGCTATATTTGAATGAGGAAAACCCCCTCATCAAAATTCATACAGAGCAGACTGTAATGGGAATGGAACCTATTGCCGTGTAAGCTGTTTGCGCTTACTGTAATTAAAGTTTACTTACTACCTCGGTCTAGCTCAACCGGTTTTAATTAAATAAAAAAAAGAGTTGTTGGTTGTTACTGGGGTTGATCACTATTACCAGCTCCGTGCACACTGAGCAATATACTTGTAAGGGTTTTAGACGTATATTATTTCTATTGTTTACAATTCTAATTATTCACACTTAAACTAACGTACAAATAAAATAAATAACAATAAAACGAAAAGTATTTTAAACAAGCAAAAGTAAATAACGCAGCTTCTATGGGATCGAGACCAGGTTGATTCGTTTTCGGATAGGCACCTTTTGTACACGGATTGTCGGTGGTGGTCCTCAGGCCGTTTCTCCTTACGTTTCCTGTGGAAATACGGTTAGCGTGGTTTTTATACATTCAAAGGAACTAATCTTTAATTATATTGTTATGTTTTAGTTAAAATAATGTATTTACAATAAATTAATATTTTTAAAGCCGGGCCTGTAGGGTAGCTATCGGTGGCCAAATTATTTACAGTTATTATAACTGTGATGGCAGGTGTGCGTCGATATGATAACAAGGGTATCGCTATTTATACCTGTTTAGAAGTCAACTAGAAAAATCTATACTTTTAAAGGGATTCTTTTATACAGAATTCGCTTTTATATTGCATTTATAAAATGCAACTTTCACGGTCTAATATTTACAAACGTAGAATTAAAGGAAACTAACTAATTTGTACATGGTCTTCTTAGCTAACTGTATACAGGATAATCTTAATTACGGTGCTTTAATATGTTTCTAGTAATTAACAAAAGTTTTAGTAAAACAGATTTCGTGGTGTTTACGAATGACTAAACTCGGTGGAATTGAAAATGAATAATTTCGTATTATATTCTGGGTGGGGTTGCGCGCACGCTTAGTAGCTTCTTACGCTTCTGGACTCGACAGCGTCAAAAGTAGCTACTTGGGGTGGCTCTAGATCGGAGCCGGTTTTAATAATGACAATGATAAGGTATTTAAACCTTTCGGAACTATTTAGTTTAGATTTTCTGGTACAGGATAAATTAAAGATTTACCGGTACGGGCGACTTGCAGAAGGGTTGCTCCTTCAAATCAGGATTATCGCGATAAGCGATCAGAATCGGATACAGGTACAGCACGGTTAAGGTGAGCGGGTAGGAAAGCGGTTTATTACGTTTAGCGAGATTGAAATGTAATGCTCACTGTTACGTACTGCGTTCGTAATTTACGAAACTGGGTGACCGAAATATGGTATAATTGCGGTCGGCTTGTCGCTTTCAACCTATTGGCTTCATGCACTTCGGATTTTAATTATTTTGCCTAGTGTAGGCGTGTTTGTGTGAGTCGGTGCTCGGTGTGTAGGTGGAGTATCAATTGATACCCCGGGGATTGGAAGAATTGAGGCGAGAACCTCTCTATCCAATAGAGTAAGTAAAAAAACTACATCGGGTGTTTTTCCCGACGTGAAGTCGTTCACTGGTGTAAGTGATGTGTGTTTAACTTAATGCAGGTGACAGCAGGATGCAATAAAATAATATTATTAATATACGAGTGGTCGTTAGCAGTGGTCGTCTTCGCTGTTATCTTAGGGAGGTTTTCGATGTTATGGGTGAGCATAGCTGGAGGGTGCTTAATCTTGCTTTTCGTTTTTTTCCTGTGAGATCTTTGGTATTGGATGTGAGTTGAGTAAGGGGAGTATATGGAATACGTAGGATCTTTTTGGTGGCTTGTGTTTCGCCGAATATCCTACGTGTGTGTAGCTTGTTTGTAGTGTTTTGAGTCGTTGTGTGATCGGTGTAATGTTGGCGTGTTGTATGGTGATTTCCTTGGGTGTTCTGTAGCGTAATCGGTGTATCCTCGGTAGGTATCTGCGTTCACATGTGGCTATAGATTTTTTGTATTAGGTCACATAAAAAACGTTGTATATCAAACTGCTCCGACTACTGCAGAAGATATGAAACAACGCATAATTCATGCGTTTAGAAATAGCGTAAGCATTGAGGTGTTAGGAGAAGTAAATAGGTCAAGACTGCAATTGCGTTATGATCGAAATGAGGGACAGTTTGAGAATCTGTTATGAATACCTTACTGGTCTAAAAATAATTTTCTGCAGTTTAACGCATTTTTGGATTATTAACATGTAGCCGCTTGTCTTGATCAAAATAAAAATTGCCGAATAATTGCAAACCTTACATAAGCTGATCTTAAAATTTGACTATGAATCCGAAAACGGTACAAAAATTCAGGTAATCGATTTGAAATAAGTTATTGAAGTTTGAAATTATGCAACTTCGGATTAATATTTTGGGGGTTGTAGAAGACTTTTTTAAATTAAAATACGTCAAAACGTAGCTTATTGGGTTTTCTTAGAGCCCCAGGATACCGATTCCGAAATTCGCAGAGGTCAGGGAACAGCACTGTTTTTTGTGGAACCCTGCAACTGTCAAAATTTTCATCCTTCTAAAAAATTCGAAAACGGTAAATTTTTAAGATAAAATATCTTACATAAATTAACATTAAAATTTGGCGATACACCCGAATATGGAAAAAAATTGGGGGTTCTATTTTAAAAAACGTAAAATACGAATATATATATATATATATATATATATATATATATATATATATATATATATATATATATATATATATTATACAGCAACACACACACACACACACACACACACACACACACACACACACACACACACACACACAAACAAACACACACACAATGTGTCCCAAATTCGCTTCTATATAAAGGAATCTCGGCTTCTGTTATACAGGGTTCCCCATAATAGGCTACCCATTTTAATATTTGCATTAAAATTTTTTTAGTTAACAAAACAAACTATTTATTATACTAAATTACAGCTAACTCTTTGGGATTTATGATAACTTATAAATATTTGGCTAATTTAATTCTAACTTTTAAAAATCACGTCTTCTAAATAACCTCCACCAACTTCAACACATTTTTCAATATTAGATAAAAAGTAGTTCATTACACGGCGTAGCAAAAACCTTCGTCTATTCCTTCAACTTCTTCACGAATTTTGACTTTGAGTTCCTCGATTGTACCTGGACGACTCCCAAACACTTTGGCTTTTAAATATCCCTACAGGAAAAAATCGGGTGCCGTTAAGTCGGGGGACCTCGAAGGCCAAGGCAAATCTCCGAATCGAGAAATGAGTCGGCCATTAAACATTTCTCGCAGAACACTCATTGAGTTTCTGGCGGTATGAGCTGTTGCCCCATCTTGTTGGAATAGTAAGGCATTGTTTAGTAATCCTCGTCTATTTAATTCTGGAATGAGGAATGTCTCTAGCATGTTTACGTAGCGCTCGGATGTTACTGTTACAGCGCGGTTATTTTCATCCTCAAAAAAATATGGACCAATAATACCAAAAGATCCTGCTCCACACTACACAACAGCTTTTGGATTATGGAGGTTCTGTGTAAAGATTTCACGAGGATTTTCATTTGACCAGCATCTAAAATTCCGTTTATTAACCATGCCGTTCAAATAAAAATTTGCTTCGTCGCTCATTAGGAGACTGTGAATTGCTCATTGATGTAAATCCAAAAATTCTTGACAAAATGCTAACCTTGCTTCTTTATCTTGATTGCTAAGGTGCTGTGCCATTTGGTATTTATAGGGATGAAATTTTAAATCCCTTTGAAGAATTCGATCTAAGCTTCCCTTTGATATTCCTAGGATAATGGTTTGTCGATTAGCAGACCTTTTAGGACTGCTCGTAAACGCAATTCTAACTCTTCCAATATTTTCTGGTCTACGAACTTCTTCGACGTCCAGGCTTCTTCAAATTTTGTACAGAACCATTTTCACGCCAATGACGAACCCATAACTTAACAGTTTTACGATTTGGCGCGTGACCCCTATTGTTGTTATTAAACTGACGCCGGAATGCACGCCTAACTTCTTCTATCGAATTGCTTCTTATGTAAGTTTCTACACAAAACACACGTTGTTGGACTGAGTAATCCATGAAAGTTCAAACGGATGTTGAAATAATGTCTCAAAGCAAAAAAATTAAA
>JARFJB010002040.1:1012500-1240000 GCA_036346205.1 Vesta saturnalis
ATCATGTAACAAAAACAAATTTCATCTTATTAAAATTGTGTTATAGTTGATGTGAATATTTTACCTTGAGGAAAAAAGAATTAAAACATTTATTTTCACAACCTCTACACATTATAGGTGATCTGAATATTTCACTATAAGAAAAAAAGCCGAAAAAAGAATTAAACATTTATTTTACAAATAACAATAATTAAAACACTTTAGAAAAAAAATAATAATAAAAAACTAAACTACACTAGTTCGTTAACTTAAATAAGGTTAAGGGACTAACCCAAGGTAATTATGTGATCTATAAAAATAGTAGCAAAATTTTTGATAACAGGTAGTATAATCAATTGGATGTCAAACTTTAATTGTTGGCAATTTTCTATAATTTTTGGAGGGTATCATATTACATTATATTAAGGTAATTTTTGAGGTGTGTTAAATTACATTTCATGACAATTTCGGGGGTTGTCAAATTTACATTTTTACACAATTTTGTGGGGGTGTCAAATAAAATTTTGTGGTAATTTTGGGGGTGTCAAATTACATTTTTTTTTGTAATTTTGGGAGTGTCAAATTACATTTTTTGGTAATTTTGGGGTGTCAAATTACATTTTTGGTAATTTTGGTGTCAAATTACATTTTTGGTAATTTTGGGTGTCAAATTACATTTTTTGGCAATTTTGGCAATTTTGAGGTCATTCAACGGAAATGCCCAAAAATGTCAAAAGGTAACTTTAAGCGCTTTGGTTGTCAATTTTTACGATATTGAAAGGCGGCCTTGGTTCATTATATATATGTATTGTCTTATGCGCTTTACTATTTTATAACCTTGCTCTATTTCTTATCTTTTGAAGGACATCAATGTTCCATAAACTCGTTAACCATCGGGTTATTGTACCCTCTATCGTTAACTTGAGAAGGTATATAAACCGATGATGTACGGTAAGATGGCAGATATCGCAGCTTAAAGTTAAAGAGCGATTACCTTCCGACAATTGTCTTTGTAATAGTTCTAAAGTGTTTTTGTAGTCTGAAAATAGTTAACAAAACGGTCACTCCCCAGTTACGCTGATTTTTTAAAATTGTTCGTGTGTGTCTGTGTGAATTTAAATAATATTTGTTTACATTTAATATTATAGCTTCTAAGGTAAATAAGCAGTTAAAATAATTAGATATGAATATAAATTCGGTTTCTGTTACAAGTAGTGAATTAATTAAGGTAATTCGCAAAGCTATTAAACTATTGAAAACTAAGGATGAAATAACCAGGCATATTCATATGTTAAGAAATAATATCAGGACTTTGAAAAAATTTATTAAAATTCAAATGTATACTGTAAATGAAAATCCACTTAGACTTGAAAGTAATTTATCAATTCTCAAATGTTATCTGGCGAAATTAAATCAATTAAGACAGACTTTAGATAAAAGAGGCGCTGGTGTAGCAATCAGTTCAAGTAACTTACAGTGGCACGATGTACAATCTTGCTTCAATGACAGATTACTTACAGGTATTATAGTCAATTTAAATATTAAAGATCCGCTAGTATTCTTGAAATGTGCTTATAAAAGTTTTTCGAGAAAAATTAATGTAATGTTACGACAATCAAAGCTTAAAGTAAATGTCGTTTGGCTTCCAAAAATGAAATTATAGATGTTGGTACCGATCTTAAACAATGGTACAAAACGCATGTATTCGATAAACTTCAGGCAAAATTAGAAGAGTTTGCGGAAAGGGATTCGGGATGAGCATTGCAAGAAATTTTACACTTAAAGGTTAATATTAACAGTTACATTCCTATAAGGGGAGGTGTTTCGACGTATGTTAAAGTACCTAATTTCATAGCAATGAAGCGGGCAGTTGTTAATGTAAAAAATAATGATAAATACTGTTTCTTGTGGGCCATAGTATCTGCTTTATTTCCAGTACAAAATCATAACGATAGAGTTTTTAGTTATCCTCATTTTAGCGATATTTTAAAATATGAATCTATTCAGTTTCCTATTAAATTAAACGACATCGGCAAATTTAAAAGTTAAACAACCTTTCAATTAACTTATATTGTGTAAAGGGTAAAAAAGTGTTTCCATTTTTATTAAGTAAGAACCACATGAATAACAGAGAGTCAATTAATTTACTGATTTTACCTTGCGATACAAATAACAAATGTGGTGCAGAAGAAGGTATACCAAGTTACATTAATAGTAATAATAATACATTTTATCACTTTACTTGGATAAAAAGTATGTCAGCTCTGTTTGCCAAGCAACTATCCAATAGGGATCATACAAAAATTTTTTGTAATCGATGTCTGAATCATTTCTCTACAAACATACTTTTAGAAAAGCATATAGCTCGTTGTCACGAAATTAATACGTGTTCCTCTAGATTACCGATGAGTGACGATGAAAAATTTTTGGAATTTAAACATTTCACATATCAAGAAAAAGTACCGTTCGTCATTTATGCAGACCTTGAAAGCATACTTGAAAAATCCTCTCGGGTAGACGATGAAGGAAGTAATACACGTGTATGCGAAAAACATGTTCCCTTTAATATAGCTTATTATTTGAAATGTTCTTATAACGACTCATTATCTAAATTTCAGTTGTACAGGGGCGAGGATTGTATTACGTGGTTTGTTAATGAATTATTAAATTTGGCGTATTGGGTTAACAATATACTTAATATGGTTGTACCAATGGATAACCTAACACAAGATCAGATTAAAGATTATGAGAATGCGGTAGTATGTCATATTTGTAGGAAACCATTTACGGGAGACAATATTAAAGTTAGAGACCACGGTTATTTGACAGGGAAGTATAGATCCGCGGCACACAGAGGTTGTAATTTAAATTTGAAGGTGTTCCATGTTATACCTGTAATATTTCACATTCTTAGTGGTTACGAGTCACACTTTATTATTCGCGAATTAGCAAACGGTTTTCCGGGCCAGGTCAAACTTTTACCGTTAAATAAAGAAAAATACATTTCATTCACCAAATTAGTCAACAATACAAGGATACACTATAGGTTTATTGACTCCTTTAGGTTCATGAGTAGCAGTATTGAGAAATTGTCATCATATTTGGAGAATGATAAAAAAAATATTACCCGATCAAATTGTAATAGTGATAATGAATTTAATTTATTAGTTTGTAAGGGAGTCTTTCCATATGAATATGTTGATTCTTGGGATAAACTTAATGAAACTACTTTACCTCCAAAAACTGCATTTTTTAGTAAGCTTCAAAACAAAGATATTACGGATAAAGATTATATGCATGCCGTTAATGTTTGGAATACGTTTAATCTTGAAACGTTAGGTCAATACTAGGATTTATATCTAAAAACAGATGTTTTACTTTTGGCGGATGTTTTTGAAAATTTTCGTCGAACCTGCTTAAGCGCATATCAACTGGACCCTCTTTATTATTATACAGCGCCAGGTTTGGCATTTGATGCAATGTTAAAAATTTCTCAAGTTAGATTAGAACTTTTACCGATATCGACATGGTTATGTTCATCGAAAGAGGTATTAGAGGAGGAGTATCGCAGTGTTCCAACCGTTACGCGAAAGCTAATAATAAATACATGGGTGAAAGCTACGATTCTAGTATCCCAACGAGCTTTTTAATTTATTATGATATTAACAACCTTTATGGAAGAACAATGGAAGAATTTTTACCATATGGGGAATTTTCTTTCATCGATGAGCCTAATATTGAATGCATATTAAATAATCCTAACGATTCAGACATTGGGTACATCATAGATTGTGACTTGGATTACCCCACACAGTTACATGAGTCCCATAGCGATCTACCTTTGGCACCTGAGTACATGATACCCCCAGTCCCGTATTCCAAATCCAAATTAAAGAAATTATTGCTCACATTGTACCCAAAACGTAACTACGTTCTTCACTATAGGAATTTAAAATGTATTTAGAGCAGGGATTAAGACTAGTTAAAGTAAATCGGGTTTTACGTTTCAAACAGTCGGCGTGGTTAAAACATACATAGCTTTGAACACAATGTTAAGGCAGGAATCAAAAACGAATTTGATAAGAACTTTTTAAATTAATGATTAATAGCGTTTTTGGTAAACTTATGGAAAATGTTCGCAAATATAAGGATGTGCGTTTAGTCACAAAATGGGAAGGTCGCTTTGGGGCTCGCGCACTTATATCAAACCCAATTTTCACAATTGTACTATATTTGACAACGACATGATTATAATAGAAATGAACAAATTGGAAGTCTTTTGAATAAACCTATATATGCAGGATTTTCGGTATTAGATGTTTTTTTGAAAAACGTTTTTATATGATTTTCATTATAATTATATTTTAAAGAAATTTAAAAATAATGCCAAACTCTTGTATACGGATACAGACAGTCTTGTGTATGCCTTCTCTGTACCCGACATATATCAGAGTATGAAGAGATATTAATAGATTTGATACCTCAGACTATGATCCCGATAACGTTTATAACATTCCATTAGTTAACAAAAAGTGCCAGGCTTAATGAAAGATGAAAATCAAGGTAAAATTATGTTAGAGTTTGTTGGTTTACGCTCAAAAATGTATGCATACTCTGTTAACCAACACAAAGTTGTAAAGAAGTCCAAAGGTTCTACATCGGCTAGTGTCAGACAAGTTACATTAGATGATTATAAAAGAGTTCTGTTCGACTATAACATTGTAAAGCGTCACCAGCGTTTTATAAGATCAAAAAACATTCGGTGTTTACAATAAAACAAAATAAGGTGGTTCTTAGTCCTTATGATGATAAAAGATTAATACATTTTGGGTTAACTGATACTCGTCCTTGGGGATTTAATGTTACATGATCTTATACTTTTCTTTTGCTGTTGTAGAAATCATAAAATGAGTAATCAACAATCTCTAAAAAATGGATGAGGAATTGCAACATTCCTCGCAAGAAATTTATAAGAAATTTTTGAAGCATGCCTTAATGGGAAGGGTTCTATAGAGGTTTATATTCTAGTTGCTAACATACTTCAGAACATTGTAATACCTGATGAATGCTTTAAGTGGTATGCTGAGAATGCAGATGGAGCGTGTATCGATACGATTAACACATTATTTGACGTAAAGGTTAAGTTAGACCGTTATATTAAAATGTTATTAGAAGTTTGTGTAGAAAAAGATTTTATAACTGATATAGAATTAGAAAATGTAATTGGTCAAATTAATGTTTCCTTAAATTTAAAAATTTCTTTTAAAAGATATGTATGTAACTTGCTAAACGATAATGATAATTCCTTTACACCTAAAGTACAATATAGTATCAAAAATATTAAGAAACATTATCATGACATTACTTGGGCTACTAACGAATTTATTTCAACTGCTGCTTATTATGCTAACTGTAAATCACTTAAGCTATATATCGATGTAATTAATGAGCAAAACTTTAAATACACTTTTGAACCGTCAAAAAATTATGAACATTTCACAATATACAACTGGATTCTGGAAAACGTTGAAAAAGGTCGGAAAGGCGAACGGTTAGGTTGGACAAGCGGACTTGACTCTGGGAAATGGCCATCAGTTAAGTTTGAGGACTACAGAGACACTTTAGATCTAATACATAAGATAACTAGATAGATTAAACAAAAAATTATATATATATATATATATATATATATATCAGTATGTTTTTATTAATAAAAAAAATAAATTACAATTTGTCTTTTATTATTATTTTTCTTACAGAAATTACATCCTATGTTAGTCTGTACCTTAAGTACACTATATTACAATAATTTATTATTCATATTAGTCGATACCTATACAATCCGGACATTTATATCCGTTATTAAACCAATAGTGATGCTTTCTACAGTAATTTAAGTGTTCCAAACTGCTTGTTGTTTTTACCGGCATTATTGAAATACAAATGAGCTTATTATACAATCCTCTATTGCTTATAAATTTGAGTTTTATTTCTAGTTAAGTAGTTAACAATAATATGCTTATAAAACTTTATTGTCATCGTCGATCCACGAGTATTCGTTTAATCCCAACCATTTCACGTACACTTTATTCTTCTTACGTCGAATGACCTTTTCCACCAAGTACACATCCGGATATTTAGCTTTTTGCAGTTCCTGTCCATAAAATCCACCTAATATAGGTGTATCTTTCATGTCTTCTAGCAAGTACGTGACCGGATTGGTTACGCGTACTTTAACAATCTTGAAAAGTTCACTAGACCAGTTTGGTATATAACCTTTATCAAAGATGCTTTTAAATCTACTAATGCGGACTATGTCACCCACCATAAACCGATGGTTCTTATTAAAGATTTTCAGATTCGAATATACATTAAGCTTTGTGTTAGCATTTACTTCGCTAGGTTTCATTCCGATCGTTCGATGTTTACGGTTATTGTACTCTGTCGTCACTTCTTGGAGAAGTGGACCAATCCATACGTATTTTCCATGCACCCCAAATTTTTTATACAGGGTATTCTTGATTGTCCTAATCACTCTTTCTGCTATGCTAGCCTTTTTAGTGCTGTAGGTAGAATAGTGATTAATGTTATGTTTATCATCAGGTTAGCGAAATGCTTATTGTAGAACTCTTTTCAGCATCTGTTTGAAGATTTTGGGAGTCCGTTCTTTAAAAATGGTTTGCATAGCTTTCATAACTTCTACCCCGTCTTCGTCTTCAAACCTCTCGTCCATAGGTATTTAGAGAAACAGTCGATAACTACCAGGATGTATCTGTAGCCCTTATGCTGTTTGGAGTAAGGTATAAATTCAGCTAAATCGGCTTGCCATAGATCATCGAATCCCTTAATAATAGTGCGTCTACGAGGGAAATTTTTGCGTGCCGGTTTATGCAACTCGTTTACCACTTGTTCCATCCTTCCTTATCGTTCCATCCTTTACTTAACGTTTCTTTAGTTGCATTTAAATCTGCTTGTACTACCTCAACATAATTACGAACATCATTTATAAGCGACGTCACTAACTGAAGACAAAACTCGAGGTAAAATTTATTTATGGCATCGGAGTCTTCTTGAGGATCGGCTACCGCTCTTAAGCGGTTCCCATTTAAATGGAACCTCGTCAGTTGATAGTGCTGTAAGGTTAGCGCGTCTTGAGGTTCGATGGGATCGGCTACGTTAGTTAAACGCTTATTTTCGACATTAAACTTATCGTCGGTAATGGAGAATTGCGATTTTAGCAGTTTATGGAATTGAGCGTGAACATGAGAGCGTCCAAACTTGTCCATCATTGCGCGAACTATAGTTGACTAAAAAAGTTTTCGGAGGGTTTCTCAATATATCCATCTTCGTATAGTTCTTCCACGACTGATATGATATCATTAACGAGACCAGTATTACCGGCCATTTTTTCAGCCCACAGGACCTCCAAATCTTGAATCAATTCATGCACGTTGTTCCAGTATTTGTATTCAACTGGTCGTCCAATTTCTTTGAATATTGTAACTTCACCCCCCTTTTTCTCCTTCACCTCAACCTTCTCCAGTAAGGGTTTAATTATCCCTGTATATTTTTTGGCACGTGTACCTTTCAATTGTTCATCCGGGTTGTTATCACGACGAGCTGCATTAGTTGCAATTAAGATTTGTGTATAGTTCGTCTCGTCTTCGCTAGTTATTAGACGTTTGTCTGGTTCATTCATTATTATTAGATCATAGAGACCGCTCGTACCATTATACCGAACTCCCTTAATAATCAAATCCTTTCCGTCTATCTTTACCGGTGTCTTGCCAATTGCCCACTTATCGCTTGAAATGTCGTAAAGAACTCCATAAGTGGTATCAATTGCATTCGATGCATTGCTTAGCATGCGTTCTATGTATATTCGTGGTAATGGATCATATTGTTCCAGAAATTCTCTCGATGCAGAGGTATTGAGTGAAATAGAATCGGTGGTATTCGCTACATGTTCTTCTTCTTCTTCTTCTTCCACTTGGGGTGTAATTTCTCCAATCACACTAGTCTCGAGGAACGATGGTGTCTCTTGACGCAGAGGATTTCTTTGAAAATAAGGAAGTTGTGCGAATGGACTAACATAATTACTAATACTACTAAAAGAAGATGATCTTCGTTTGTTAATTCCTCGCAAATGATAAGGTATTGACGGTGTGGTACCATACTGCTGAATCGGCGACCTTTTCTTTTTGATAGGGGAGGAATGACGTTTTGGTGACGGTTTTGTGAATACCTCCACCTCCTCCGCCTCAGCATCCTCCGGCTCCGTCTTTACTAGCGGTTCGATTTTCTTTGCAATGTTTGCAAGTGGTTCAATGAGTGGTTTGTAAGTTTTAGTGAAATTTGTCTCTTTAGTAAATCGATCCTCCTTAAGATGATCATATTTTTGCTGTATAGCTTTACGAACTTGAATTATACGTTTTGTCAACGCTAATCTTTCGTTGTCCATCGGTGCGGATCAGCAATAAAACAGATAAAACAGGTCTAACAGGTAAATAAACAGCTCTGTTTAAAACAGGTCAGTTTAAAGCATGTCTGTTATGTACCCTGTTGAAACGGGGGCTGTTTACTTGTAGGCTGTTTTTTCCCAAATGATATTTTAACGATACTGCTATGGTATTATATACTGATCGAAGCCTTTATTAAAACGGCCGTTTTTTACTTCAGCGTCTTTATTTATTACAAGGAATCCGTATCGATTTCGCCAACTCTCTGAGCACATGTCTCGAAACAATTCCATGCTTACAATTGGGGCGACATGATCTTCATGTATGTGACGCAAATTCAAATCATCCTGTTCGAAGAGCACTATTAAATTGGCGTTATCTCTAATCAGCTGTTTGGGGATTTTAGTATAGGTTTGACCCAAGTAGAAGCAGTCAATGTTATTATGACGTCCCATTGAAAAGTACGCTCTAATATGGTTTTGTTTTTCGCAAGCGATATCGTCGAAGATAAACACTGAATTGGGTTTTGCCTCGCTCGGTTCCATAATGTCAGTATTATCACTGAAGCAATAATAACCAATATCTTTCATGGGATCTAGAATTTCACCCAAGAGTCGATATTTTTCTTGATTCAACGATTTTGAAGACATACACGTGTTTGAAACGAAGACCGTTCGGTTCAGTTAGGAGACTAAGCATGGTGTTTGTTTTCCACAATTGGAAGGACCACAAATTATAGCGCGTACGCTGTTTGGAAGTAACTCTCCATGCCGTTGTATCTCGCTGTTTGCAGCTTGAGTTAAATCATCGAGATTTACAATAGGTAGTTTTTGAGTTTGAACCACTACTCGCATGTTGTTGTTGTTGTTGTTGATCAGTGTCTATCCGAAATAAAACTGCACAACTTGTCAATATGGTTCTTTATTTTATACATCTAATATTACAATAGATTATTATTATTATTATTATTATTATTATTATAACATATTATAGTTTTTTCACTTCTCCCGTCAAAGGATTGTATTGCACCATGGCATCATGTAATATGAGGCAATAGACAACGATACCGGCTTCAAACACCTCCAACGCTTCCATTTCAAGTTTTACATCTACAGTCGAGTGTTTTAGTGATTCATTTTGTTTCGAGCAATCCATTACGAATATTGGACATGTCTTGAATTGCGAATAGTCAAATAATGCATCCTCATGATTGTTGATCGTGTAATATTCTCTTCGAAAATTTAAATAATTTTGGTAGGCTATTATGTACTTGTTGACGTTGAAATCCAGATGCATCGCTTCGTATGGGTAACTTTCCGAGTTGAGGTGTAACTTTAGATTGCAAATATTCACGTTATCGAAATCGGCCGCTCTTTCCGTCGTTGAAAACTTCTTCCCCTTTTGAAAAGCCACAATTGTCCATCGAGGTTTCTCCAATTGAGTGGAAGTTTTAATTGGCCATATGTCCGACTGTGTCTGTTTTAAAGCTGGCAATTCATATAGTTCCAATTGACGAAACGGAATCGTAATGGTTGTATTTTTATTGATTTTTTGGAACAGACTTAGTTTAGCACTGTCGCTTAGCATCACATGCGGAATCTTCCATTGAATTTTATTTAACGTTATTTTAGCGTCGTCTGCGGTACCCTTATAACAATCAGCATCGCTTCTGGAACGTATTAACACCAACTCCTGTCGCATATTCACGATAACTTGCTGATAATCTTCCATACTTCCGAATATGTGTTTTAGAGGTATACAGACGGTAAAATGTTTTCTTTGTTGCTTTTAGCGTGTTCCACTTGTAACGGTTCCTCATTCCTCGGTGATCATCCCAAATGCTGTAAACCTTTGCTTTCATTCCATGTGTACGATACGTATCCTTTGAGTGCGGATGTTATACCCGGATTTCTACATGTATCCACTTTCTGACCTCCTAACTCGTAACGTATTTCCTCGAAAAGGAATGGTGCAAAGTTGTTTGTTAGATAACATGTTTTACACCGGCTCCTTCTAGGGCGAGCTCCATTCCATTTACCTTCAATATACAGCAAACTATCGTATGTTGCGGTTACCAAATCTTGACTCTGTATCAATATACGGATCTCATCGGATAATCCATAATTAGAAGAGCCGTACGGAAGATATGTATGGATATCAGACTTGGTGATGGTCTCATCAAAACGTGCGCTTTGAAAGATGTTTAACGAATGTGCCATTTCTATGTGGTTTTAACCCTATAGATTCCAAAAAGTACTTTTCGCCAGACGTTAATTCATCAGCACGTTCCCTGCTTGAGTAAACCATTGTATTTACCTGTATTTACAGTATCATTGAGGAAAGATGAAAGTGGACCTTGGTTAATTCTTAAGCCCATATTCTTTTAGTTCCAGTCGTACCGTAAATGGTTCGCTCTCCCCGAAATCGATTAATTCACCCTTCTGGTTCGTTAATTTAATTGAAATATACTGAGGATTGCTAGGAATTTTGTCTAAACGATAGCCTGGTGGGACAGACACGTCTATTTCATACAGCACCTTCGCTGGATTCCCGTTTCTATACGAACCATTGACAATATTACACTCTATGTGAATATTTGTATGTTTAATTATTTGTATATCTAATACAGAGATATGTAAAACGTTAGCTTCCAATATCACCGGTTCAAAACCTAGCATACGTCCAATGGAATCCTTTTGAGTAAAATCTATGTCAAATTCACAGCTAAGCTCGCACTTGAGCGTGTTATTATTGCCCTTAAACTAAAGAGACTTGTAGGAATGTGCATTTTATATAGATGCTCAGTTCTTCCAACTCGTATGCGCCATGTGGAATTTCAATAGCGTTGAGTTCTGTCGCTTTTATGTAATAAAATTTATCGTTTCCAGCGTGTATATTCCTTATGCTATTACAACCGTAAAATGCGACGACACCGATTACGTAGGTTTTCTCGGGATTAAGTTCGATCGGGGGGTAAAAGTTACTACTCGCTATGTTACCAACACCCTCTACACTGAAGGTGATTGACATGGTGACTGTATGTTCCCAACTACTGAATATGCTATTTATATAGAAACTTTAAACAGAGATGTCCACAATTTGTGGTACCGAATTGTTGCTCTTGAGAGTAATTATGGTATATTTTGCAATCGTGAAAATAGTCCAGAACTTCTCTCGGTGGTGGAATATTTCCGAAACTATCATAGTACCATACGCTTCCATCACGTTTTTTGTAACAAACCCAATGAGTACCACGTCCATTTTGGTTATCTAAATTAATAATACCAGCCTCGTTATTCCATGACAATTTTGGCATATTATCTCTCACAAACACACCCTTAAAGTATGGTACATTCCTTGCGTGCTCTCTTAGCTCTACATCAGTCTTTTCGGTAATTTTTGAAGTTTTTTTTTTTTATTTATTATTGGTTTCAAGTGCAAAGCCATACCTCCTCCTGACCGATAGGGTTTCAAAAATATCACCCCACCGGTTTTCTGTCCTACAGCGATGGCCTCCATTGTACGATTATGGCGCGAAGTTTCATCTAACATTTTCCTTGCACTACTCGATGCGTTAACTGCTTTTGCAATACCCGCTGCCCCTCCAGCTAAAGCACCGACCGCAGATAAACCCGCAAATAACGGTATAAGAAATGGTAAAAATCCACCCTCTTTAGGTACCGGAATTACTCTGGGAACGCTTACTTTCCCCTTCCCACCTAATCTTTTTACAGTCAGTTTTGCTGCTGTAAGAGCTGATTTTATAGCCTTTATGGTTCTAGGACTGTTTTTCATTTTCTTGCTAATTATTCCATGTAATTTCAATAGACTGCTACGCGATCGTTTTGTTCTGCTAACACCCATCCCTAACTTTCGTTTTGCCTTCATTATACCTGCTACAGCTAAAGCCTCTGTGCGTTCACCTAACTTTGCGTCGGGTGCCTTAACACGGTCCCAAGCTTTTCTTTCCAAAATATAATCAGCTCGATGTCTACTAACCAAGTCTTTACTATCCCTATAACTGATATCGTGAGCTTTGCAGTGAGCGTCTAGAAGGTTGATACCTGGATCACCACGCTGAAGCCTTTTATCTAATTTAGTTCCGGGACCACAATACTGATACCCTGGAATATGGAGCTCAACGGGTAGCTTATTAATGAGAGTATTAACCAGACCACCCCCACGTGCACTTCTCCGCTTCCAAACTAACATTGTTTGTGTGAAGGGAGGAATTGTTATATTTATAGGTAACGATCAAGAACAGGCAGATTTTTTATCAATATTTTATTTATTCATATATGTGATACAGCAAATAGCTAGGTCGATAATGCAACAGCTCCATCATACAAACTGTATTGTGAGAATTTATATCATACTTGTAATTTAACACATTTTCAAAGTCATGATAAATGTTATCGCTGTTTGTTTCATCATCACCATACTCCATCTTACGAAAGTGGCGGTAGTTGTTGACTTGCTCGATGAGATTTTGAAAGAAACAGGGGAGACCGTATGATTCCAGTAAATCCAACCTATAGTTAATTATATCCTTTAAGTTGAAAAGCTCTTCAGAGTCGTTCTTGTTTAACGTACAGTAACGACCGTGGTTTTGCTGAATTGTTATGCTTTTTAATAACCTTTCTGATGATGATGATGATGATGATGATGATGCGCCTTTAACTACTTCCCAATTATAAAAAATGGTAAAATTGTTACCAAGCAATTCTGAACTTTTCTCGTATTCAATGTCCGTCTCCTCGTTGATATTTGACCAATCAATGTGGTTTTCAGTTTCTTGGGAACAAAAAAATGTCATTTCCAAATATGTTTGAAACTTGAGTAGCACCTCCCAATCTTGCCTTTTCATAACAATGAGTCCGTCTGCACATACGATTCGTATAACTGCCTCAAGATGCTGCTGCATACTGTATCCAATTTCAATGTATTTGTTTTTTTGGCCTCGAATAAATCATATAAGCTTCAATCAATTAAACGTCCATCAGTAGCGGTGTTATGTAAATTTTCAGTTGTGGAAGAGCATTCGGTAGATATAGCTGCTGTGGTAGAACTATCCCCATCATTACAACACCAACACGAACATGTGAAGAAATTATTATTACAACTATTCTTGCTATCCATGTACAGTCTTTTAAAATTCATTTCAATGAACTTGTGTGTTGACTACAAGAATTGATCAATTTGTAACCGTAAATATATATTTTATAATTATTATACGTTTTCCCCCCACCTCATAACATTATTATGATGGTGGAGGGAGAACAGTTCTTTAAATCTATCATGATATACCTCAGCACGATGTTGTTCTTGTAGTACGGGTGATAAAATGCATTCCAATTGTTTTAATTTACGACGGAAACGTAATCTATCCAGCGCCAAATTTTCCCACAGCCCTCTTCTTGCATTACGATAAGCAAAGGACCACACTATCATATTATACACTACATTTTAGTCTCATCAATAACAACTCTCCTCATTATGATGTATCTACTCTTCATTTAATCAAGAAATAAAAGTCACTATTTGCAATTAAAAATATTTATAGTTTTTATTTTCAAACAATTATACATGGATATACATTATTATTATTATTATTATTATTATTATTATTATTATTATTATTATTATTACAGAAATGTTAAATTCGTTGTCTTTCCTACAGTTCCGGTACTGGTGATGTACACGTCTTTCTCAGCCAGACCTTGTTTAAACGTTTCAATGCGATCTTCTTTTTTGAAGTATTCATAAAATCGTAAAGGAAGTATACACTTAAAGTTTTCAGTTTCAATGACAATATGCTTCCCATACTTCGTGTCGATTGTATCGATATCAATCACTTTATATTTTGCACCCACCTCAAACTCTTTTACATTCGTGAAGGGTTTACAGAAAGTGCTACTGTTCAATGCAGATAGATCCATCTTTACTGATTCGAGCACGCTTTTGAATTATAGTTTCCACCGGAACTGTCTCTCTATATATATATTTTTCAAGGTAGAGGGGGGAATTGCACCAGTAGGCTAATCTGCATCTGATGATGAATAACTGCTACCATCAGGAGATGCTGCCCATTTTTTTATGTCGTTGCAAAACTGATGCAATTGTACAGCTTTAAGTTCTTCTACAAAACATTTTCCACATATTTTTTTTAAATTTAAAAACTTTTCACATATCGTTACTCCTTTTTCATACTTTTTCACTAACACGTTACACTCCGCTTCACTATAATCACCTCGTCCGTAAACAGCCTCATGTTCAGCATCGAATACTAATGCCGAAAATTCTTGTTTCAAGCGTTCCACCGCTGTTCTCAGGTCGGATGCTTTGATCCATTGCTCTTGAGCGTATGCCATCCACATGTTATACACACACACACACACACACACACACACACACACACAACACTCACTACCCCCTATTTCCTTATATTGTTACTCTAAACTACCCCCACTATGCAGATATGACCTACTTTTTATGCATAGCTTACGAAAATGTAACCTCTACTTAGTTTTGAAAGTCATCACGAGTGATCTTGAAGTAGTTCCTTTATGACGTGGAGTACCTATCACAACATGTTTAAACTTGTTTATACCAGTAATTTCTAGTTTTAGCTCTGACCTTGACCTTCAATGAACTCATGACCTACTTTTTATGCATAGCTTACGAAAGTGTAACCTCTATTTAGTCTTGAAAGTCACCACGAGTGACCTTGAAGTGGAGTAGCTCCGGTCCTATATTACTTGACCTGCTCCAAATATTCCCCGCCAAAAGCATGCTTCAAACGTCCTTGAGACGTGGAGCGCGTTCTGGCATATTTCAAATATATAAGAATACCGGCATGTAGATCGTAAAACCATTAGTTAATTATGATCTGTCTATTTTAAAATGCGACGGGTAATTGGTGGCAAAAAATTTCTAAGGTGGAATTTTTTCAATATCTGAATAACGCTTATTTTTATAAGAAAATATGTAGACATATTTTTAAAGGTATTATAATTTTACATAACTTTTTTTTTTAATTCGAAGCCAAAAAAGCATTAAAAATGGATTAAGTAAAATTGAAAATGCTTAAACTATACTATCCATATTTTTATAGAAGCATGCGGCTTTCGATTTTCTTTTTGTAATTATCATGTAGATGTTCATTAACGACTACCTGGCATGAACGTTTAAATATCCATCAGACATAATATATGGTTATTTTTTTAATGGAACCTGTTTTCATTGTGAACGTATTACAATAGAGGTTGTATATTTATCCCAAAATAAAAAATGACCCGTCCTTAACTTCTCAGATACAGTCCCTTGAGCATAGAAGGATGGTTTCAGTTCTTTCTTTGTATTATCGTTATTACAACTGCTATTGTGCTGCTGAATTATATTCTTTGATACCATCTCGGGCTACCTTTGCGAGAAACACTCGGTTCGCTCATTCACATCATCACTATGCAGTACAAATCTCCACTTGTCGTACCAAACTCTGGAATGATCTCCCTAGTTCCTGTTTTCCTCTCACTTATGATATGAAAAAATTTAAGGTAGCTGTTCATAGGCATCTATTGGCAATTCATTATCCCTCTATCCATCCTCCTAAGTGTTCCTGAGTGCTTTAGCACGATAGGCCTTATTTAGCCTGTTCAGGTCCACAATCATAAAAAAAAAAAATTGTCAAATCATAAACTGTGCAAAATATATATATATATATATATATATATATATATATATATATATATATATATATATATATATATATATATCTCGATGCAAAATTTAAAACAAATTTTGTCTAAAAGTAACGAAACCGGTACCATAACTAAATAATTCAATTTAATTACGTTAAAAATAAATTCTTTTTTAATGCAATCAATATGACAAACCCTTTAGCAATACTTAAAGATTAAAGGGATAGCACAAGTAGGAGCTTCAATCCAAACAACGTTCGTTTACAAAAATTACAGAATTACAATAAAACTTATAAAACATAAGTTTTTTTTCTTGACAGATGTGTAAATCAATAGGTTCTATTACTTAATTACAAAAAGAACATTTTCGTTTTAATATCTCCTCTCAACAGATACCTATGAGTTCAGAGATCTTTGTGATCCTCGGTCTTAGTGAGGATATCTGCCAGCTGATCTTCACTAGCTACCTTTTAGCTCGCCGCCAGTCACTAACTATTATAAAGAAATGTCGAACCCAGATATGCTTAGTCCGTTGATGAAATTCGCAATTTTCAGGCATCTTTATTGCCGCTTCATTTACCAACTCTCAGGCATGGAATCTTCTTTAGAATGACAAGATCGCTCATAAACAGAGATAGCCAAATAGTCTCTGGCTGCTTCACTAGCGGCTACAACTTCAGCACCGGTAGTCGAAATTGAAACTCCAATGGTGGATCTTCCAGTGCTTAAATCCCCAGCAGAATGCCTTTTTTGAAAATTTTGTTGTACATTTTACCATTACCTGGTGTGTACCTCAAGAATCGCGATACACATTTTAATCGGACACAGTCAGCCTCCTTCAGATTTTCTAGCCTTCGTGAAACTACACTTACTAGCCCATAGAGACTCTTCTTTGAAAGCTAAACTCTACCGGAGCCGCCATTACAACCTTCCGGTTGGTTCGTGAAAATCTCTTTATCCAAAAGCCACAAAGGAAAGCAGTCAAGACATCGAACTGGGGCATCGCCATACCTTCACTTGCTGCTATACAGAGAGAACAGCCTCCATTCTAGTTACCGGGCTAAAAGTTTGCTCGTAATCAATTCCTTTTTTTGAAAGCCATTTATGATTAGTCTAGCCCTGTACTTGTCTACGGAGCCATCAGTACTCGTTGTTACTCGGAATACCCATTTACACGGTATGGATTTTTAGCCCTTGAGTAAGTTGGTTAGCTGCCATGTACCATTTTTCTTCAACTCTGTCCACGGTCTCCTTCCACAGCACCATCTCAGAGCTCCGAACCGCATCCATCAGCGTTGTTGGTTCGTAATATCCCATTAATGTGCTCATAACAAAGTTTTTGAATCTATCTGGAGGACATAACAACAAACCTTCACAAAATATAATTTGTTCCGGGAACACATCTTCACCTTCGTCTACGACTACACTTTCGTCATCGACATCATCTAGATCTTCATCAACAATATTACCGTCTTCGTTAACGTTACCATTCCCCTTCGATTCAATAGACTGTTCAGTTATAATGTTTTCATCATGATGAAACTCTTCACAAACATCTAGATTTTGTTCATCTATATATCAGGGTTGTCTGCCTCACCAACTCCTTCAACATTGGACGTAACATAATTGGGTATAAAGAAGCACTTTGTCCTTTATCTCTTAAAGTATCTTTTATAAGATCCCTTTAATCTTATTTTCCTGATTAGTCTGTTTCAATATTCATTCATTAAGGTCTCTATCGTTTTGTCATCAAAAATAATGTCTCTAGAGCTGACCAATGAATACCTTTCCCGATTCCAAAGCCTACATCCATCATCATTGTCGTATCAATCAAAATGCACCGTGCAGTCTTCTTTTGCAATTTCTTTCTCTTCTGCTTTGGTACATGAGCATAGCAAGGTAAACAGACTATCCTCAGATGCTTTATCTGAGTCTTCTTGTTAAGCCAGAGTTCTACCGAGGTACGTCCTATCCTGTTTAATATGTAAACAGCAGTGTTTACCATCTCATCACGCAATTCCTGAGCAATCTGCTCATGCGCATGGATCATTGCTGTAGCAGATTCAACTATAATGAGATTATCCCTTTCGCTACATCCATTTTGTTCTGGAGCATTCGGCATAATAAGTCTGCTCTATTCCAGCTTTCTCAAGTACATCTCGTACTTTCTTGCTATCATATTCGACACCCTTATCGCTTAAAACCTCGATAATCGCGTGTCCAGCATTTCTAGCCTCAGGCATCATGTTTCAACTTTTCGTGCATTATATATATATATATATATATGTGTGTGTGTGTGTGTGTGTGTGTGTGTGTGTGTGTTTTATATATATATATATATATATATATATATATATATATATATATATACATAGTGTAAATTGATCCTTAAACATACGAAGTATCGATACCCAGAAATACTCGAAGGAAAGAGCCCACAGACATCTGAATGTACGCGCTCACCAGGTTTTGTTGCTTTTTCGCGAACATCAAATGGTTGCCAGTGCGCATTACCAAGAATACAGCCTACGGATAGTTCTCCACTGTTAGACGTGTTTACTCCTAGCTCCTTCTCTGTCAATCGCTTGATATGTCTTTTATCTTGATGTCCCATAAGCTCATGCCATAGCGTACTCCATGCTCAATTGAGTTGACTGAAACATCAGGGTACGGCTTTGCAATCTGTTTTGTGTAAACCACCATACCTTTGCATTTTTCCTGTTAAGACAACCATAGACCTTCATGGAACATGTTGTAACCCGCTACTCAAATATGCTCGTGGGTTTTTTTGTCCTGTGAACTAAGCACAGAGAAAAGTTTCCTGCTAATCTGGGAAACAACAAACATCTTTCGACAAAAAGAAGTCTCTCTTTCCTTTAACATTGACCTACACACACTCTGTGTCTTTCCCAACAGCCTTAATTGTGTTTCCGTCAGCCATAGTTATTGTGTGACTTTCACAATAATATTGAAAATACTGGAACAAATTTCCTAGCATAGTGACGTCATGTGTTGCCCCATTGCCTATGTGCCAATGACCACGGTCTGTGCCAGAATCTATCGAATTCACCGTTAGTAACATAATGTTGGAACTGTGAGCTTAATTGTCCTCTTTTATGCCATATTTACTGCAATCTTTTTTAAGATGTCCAAATGATACATTTGTACATCTACTTTGTTTCTTGGTCATCTCCTTTATCAGCCTTTTTGTTTGCTTCCACGTAAAGCGCTATTTCGCTAGATTTAGTTTCAGCCATATTTGAATTGATCACTTCCTCGTGAGCACATAATTACCCCGTAATGTTGTTTACTGTTCTCTCCTTCTTTGACATTAAAATCCAACTCGACTTGAAGAAAAATGGGTTTCCGGCAATGTACCTAGGATCTTGCAAATCAAAAGAACATCAGGTAGTTCTAAGTTCTTCTCTTTGAGTAGTTCTTCCTTCAAATTGTGCCAAATACTCTTTAATTTCGAGATATGAGAAACACCTGTTACGTGACGGATCCCTCTTAAGTTTGATGAGGTCCAAACATAGGTCGTAGAGCATGCCTTCCTCAGCCTTCATACAGCTTATGGAGTTCGTTCCAAACTTCTTCTGGAGCAGACAGCCTAATTACTTTGTCAAGCGTCTCGTCTGTTACATTGTTTGTTATCAACCGCAGGGCTGTACTTTCTAACGTTACAAAATCTCGTAGAGCTCTATTGTACCGTTCTGTTTGCTCATTTCATAACCTTCTGACGGTTTGGTCGTCTTTTTCACAATGATCATAAGTCCGTCGATGCCTATTAGCAATGTCAGATCCAGTACTTCCAGGAAATCCAGTTGTGCCCATCAAGATCTGTGATTTGAATTTTCAAAAGCTTTATTTTAGTGTTCAACTTCTGGGTGCTGGGCTTATAACGACTTAAAGATTAAAGGGAGAACAGAAGAAAGAAAGTATTACAATAAAACATAAAACATGAACTTTTTCTTTTCTTGGCAGAAGTATCAATCAATATGTTCTATTACTAGTTACAGAAAGAACATTTTCTTTTTCTTATTAGCAATAAACAGAAAACATTAGATCAAATTTTTCAATTACATCTAGTACCGGGTTTTCATCAATGCTTGACCAGCTCACGTGATCAATTTTAAATTTCGCGCTTTAAATATTTTTCTTTATGTTGGTAGTTGTTAGCAGGTCGAAAAAAACAATTACTAAATCGTAATATTTCATAGAGTAAGGACGAGAGGGGACGCGAATTGGAAACACAGACGGAAGGGGGGAACGCAAGAAATTATGCAACCAGTGAAACGCGTTGACCAAAACATTAAATTACCATATGCTCTAATGTGATTTAATATCGCGTCGATTCTTTCAATTTAGCTGATAAGATAGGTTTAACACATTTTACAAGAATAATTTCTTTACTTATAGAGTTAGGACTAGGCATATTTTTCGTAATAATTGAAACAAATTAAATTCATCAAAAATGTTTATAATATTATATAAAATCAAAATCATAAATTTGTAGTAACATTTTATGAATATATAAATATATATCGCAAATACATAATTTTGCAACAGTTTTATGTAGAAAAACACATTGTACATACGTACATACATAGATATTTAGTGACCCGAAAATATAACAAATTTATTATAAAGCATCCGGTGAACTTGGAATATTGATTTTACTCGTGTATTAACATAAATTTCACATATTGATAAACTAATTGTATTAGATAAATGAGCAGAAGTATTTTACAATGCTATGCGACAAACTTAATGGTTTTAGTACGACAGGTAATAAATACTTTTGGGAGACATACAATTAAATGATGTGTAATTTTATTTTCGTAAATTTAGAGAAGAGCGTAATGACTTTGCAACGACTTTTAAGTAATGGATTTTACTTAATGTACACTTTAATTATTAATACAACTAATATAAATTAGAGGTAATGGAAATAAATCAACCAAATTTATTTAAAATAGTACTTAATACTGAGTAAATATTATTTAATTTCTTTTAATTTTATGCTGAAATATATTAAATTAATTTTTTAATGTTAAGTCGAAGCCTAGAACAGATTTCTCTACCCTAACCGGTATTTATTATAATTAATCAGATAAAAATAAACCAATACCATACTGTACTTACGCTTGGAACAAAATGTTTTTCCGCTTCCGTACTTCGTTGACCTAAACTTTTTGTGCGGTGCGATTAGCACAACCCACAACAAAACATTTTCAATCGCTTCCGATCACCTTTTATGCACTATAACGTTTATAAATACATACGGGCTCTTGGCTAATTTCAAAAGTTATGGTTAACACGTAACACAAGTTGCCTAGCCATCAATTTCACCCTTAGTTTCCAGTTAAAGTTGTTTATGTTACCTCTCATTTTACTCTATGTAATATTTAGTTTTATAACCTCATATTTGCGGTACTTCTGTTTGCTCTCTTTTCGAATTTCCTCTACATTTAATGAACATTTAAAAAAGTGATTTCCAGAGCTCTTAAACTTACGAAGCTATTGTGATGTAAGTTAGGTTTTAAGGTGAACTGTCATTTATATTAATTTGGATTTGTGTAGTGCTACTGTACAGTAATGGTGTTCTCATCAGAACAAGATGCCTTTATTTTAATCGCATATTTCCACAGTGGCATCCGAAACCCTGATGGAACTTGCAGTCCTGCATTGAGCAATTTTCAGAGGTTTTTCCCGATGTTAATATCAAATATGATGTATTTAAAATACATAAGTTACATCTTAGTATAAGGTATGAATACAAGCACTGTATTTGCAAAGGCAAGTCAACAGGCAGACCGACTGTTTTAACCGAAGAAGTTGTTAATGGCATTCAACCAAGAACCAAGAACGCAACTAAAGAATCTATTACACAACTATCGGCTCAAACAGGTACGATTAAATCTATTACATTTATGTAACCAGAAATATGAACATAATTTTTTTACAGGTTTGTCCATTGGTACTTGCCACAAAGCTTTAAAAAAAACGTTACATATGCATCATTACAAAATTTCTTCTGTACAATACATGCACCCGACTATAATCTTCAAGTGCAATATTGTCAATGATTCAACGTTTAAATAACAGTAATTTGTTAGACTTAACATTTCATTCAGACGAAGCATGGGTACATTTGACGGGTTATGTTATGTTATCGATTACATACTCTTTAAGAATTGGAAGGAGCTATACAACACGAAATAAACCATATAACTCCAATTGAACTAGAACATGTGTTTAAAAATATGAAGCAAAGAATTAATTTGTGCCTAGAAATGAATGGTGGTTATTTTGAGCACCTTTTGTAAAATAACAATAAATAATAAACTCTATTCTTGATTTTCTAAATACTATGGTGGTCATTTTGAGCATCTTGTAAAATAATAAATTCTATTCAGCCTAGTAACCTTCCTAGAGGAAATTAATCGGGTTTGCCATTGTGCATCTTCAGGTGCCTAGGAACCTGCAATCACATAGGAGTCAGACATTGATGAAAACTCGGTATTACTAATGGCCCAAGTAGCAAAATAGTTTGGTCTAAAACATAAAGTTACCGAAACAAAAAGTGCAAAGGTAGCGGTAGAAGTTGTAATTTAAATATGAATGTTCTAGTAGTGGAACCATATGGTACATTCATTCAAATTGAGACTTTTAACCCTTTTCATCTTATTATACTACCTACCACTGTAATGATGTTGATTACAAAGGTGAAGAGAATATAACTGCTAAAGTTGTAGCAGAGAGAGTACCTACTACAACTATGAGTTAGTCTTTGGTTGCAGATTATGAACCATCTAGTTAAAAACATACAATTAAAGAATTCTTTTTGTACTAAAAACAAGAATAAATTACAATCAAAAATAAAAATTTCTAAAAAAATTAATACAGTTGTAATAGTTCTCCAGCCCTAGAATCAATTAGTTTATAATGTATATATAATTTGTCACAATATCCATTATTATTTAATGAAAAGATCAAAAAAGTCTGGCTGCTAATATACAAAATAATTTTGGAAACAAATATTCATAGATGGCGCTACAATTTGTAACCTATAAACTCCATGTGTTAATTTAAACGTCTGATACAATGTTGTAGAAAAAATGTTAGCCCATCAATTAAAACGAAAACTTGCAGCTCAAGCAAACAATACAGAGGTATAAACATATATTTATGTGTTTAAATTATTACTATCATTTTAGGCAAACTACCAAAATGTACCACACAGCTCTAAAACCAACCCGGAAGATTTCAAATCTGATTCTGATTTTTACGAGAGCGATGGTAATGAAAGTAGTGATTTAACAGATAGTGAAGCAGATCTTTCAAGTACAAATGACGAGGATAGTGATGAAGAAGAAAATGTTGAAGACTCAACTCCAACTTCCAATGGTACCAAAAAGGTAGACGAGTATGCAGAAAATGATACTTCGGATGAAGAAGATATACGTAATACAGTTGGCAACATACCAATGAATTGGTATGATGAATATAATCATGTTGGTTATGATTGGGATGCAAACAAAATAGCAAAACCCCCACAACGTGATCAACTAGATGCATTTTTACAACGTATTGAAGATCCTGAATTTTGGAGAACTGTTAAAGATCCTCAGACGGGAAAAGAAATAGTCTTAAATGATGATGATGTCAAATTAATCAAACGCATCAACTCTCAAAGAATACCAGATGAAACTTTCAATGAATATACTGTACGTTTTTCCATTAACTATATAGTTATAATTAACAATCTGTTTTAGCCTTGGATTGAATGGTTTACAAGTGAAGTTATGAAAATGCCTTTACGTAAATTTCCCGAACATAAACGTTCTTTCTTGCCTAGTAAATTTGAAGCAAAACGTGTCTCACGTTTGGTGCATGCACTTAAAATGGGATGGATAAAAACAAATGCGCAATACAAACGATTACGGGCAAAAAAGAAAGATGAATTTTATATGTTATGGCAGTCAGACACTGAAATGGAAAGAATGCGACGGATACATGATCATATTCCAGCACCAAAACGTTTCCTTCCTGGACATGCAGAATCATATAACCCACCTAGTGAATATCTTTTCGATGAACGTGAGTTAGAACAATGGAAAAAACAGGAGGAAACACCATGGAAACGGAAACTACACTTTGTTCCACAAAAATATCAAGCACTTCGACAAGTACCTATGTATCAACGATACATCAAAGAGAGATTTTTACGTTGCCTCGATCTATATCTATGTCCAAGAGGCATAAAGTTAAAATTGACAATTGGTCCAGAAGCATTAGTTCCGAAACTACCAAGTCCCAAGACTTTACAACCATTCCCAACATTCTTGGCCATTACATATGAAGGCCATGGTGACATGGTACGTACTTTCGATATTGATAAAACTGGCCAGTATTTAGTTAGCGGTTCGGATGATTGCACTATTAAAATCTGGGAAGTAAACACAGGTCGTTGTTTGAAAACAATAATGACTGATGCAGTAGTGCGTTCAGTCAAATGGTGTCCGAATCAAGCCTTATCTCTTATTCTAATAGCCAGCGGTAATAAAGTGGTTCTGGTAAATCCACATGTAGGTGATTTTCTTATAAACAGTAAAACTGATGCTGTTCTGAAAGAATCTCCGAGAAACGATATTATCCTAAATGAACGTGTTCGCACAACAGTTGAATGGTGTGAACCAAGTGAAGAGGAACACGATAAAGGTTTTAGAGCTGTTCTACTTCACTTTAAGGAGGTAACGCAGGTAACGTGGCATGGTAAAGGTGATTATTTTGCTGCTGTTATGCCTGATGGACAAAATCGTTCTGTGTTAATTAGTCAGATTTCAAAACGTAGATCACAACTTCCTTTCTCAAAGCCAAAAGGATTAGTACAATGTGTTATTTTTCATCCATCTAAACCATTTCTATTTGTTGCTACCCAAAGACACATTCGGATTTATGATTTAATGGGACAGTCTTTGGTTAAAAAATTGATAAGTAATTCTCAATGGATCTCTACAATGGATGTACATCCTGGTGGTGATAATTTAATAGTGGCAACTTATGATCGTAAAGTATTATGGTTTGATTTAGATTTAAGCACCAAAGCATACCAAACCTTGAGGTTACATGGTTCAGCTGTTAGAGGAGTTAGTTTTCATAAACGCTATCCATTATTTGCATCTTGTTCTGACGATAAATATATTATTATATCACACGGAATGGTTTACAAGTAAGTTATGTTTAAAAAAAGGTTTTTAATTAATTTTATTCATTGTAGCGATTTAATGCAAAACCCCCTTATTGTTCCTTTGAAAAGATTTCAGGATCATAAGACTTATAATGATTTTGGTGTGTTTGATGTTCGTTTTCATCCATTGCAACCATGGGTGTTTAGTGCTGGTGCAGATGGAACAATTAAATTATACTGTAATTAAATATTTTATTATATTTTAATTTTTAAATAAAAATAATGATTTATTTTGAATTACTTCATGCTTTATTCAAGTCTCTAAAAAGAATAGCCCCCCTATAATTGAAAAAGTAGATTATATTTTGAATTTTGTTTTGTATTCAAACTGCATTGATGTAGATATCAAGTCTGAATGGCCACTATAAAAAATAACGTACGATTTCCGAAAGATTTCTTTAAACTTTTGCATTTCTATCCCATGGACTAGATAAATAATTTTTTGATATTTCAAAAGTATGTGGGTTACTCTAAAAACAACATACTAAAGGATATTGTACTGGGTGCCCCTATAATGGTGCGGGGCGACTCTATCTTGACAATGGTAAGGTCTAGAGGTTTGGGAAAAAATTAAGTAAGGGAAATGGCGGGAAGTTAACGAGAAGCCATGTACAGGAGTGCTTCCTCCAATCAGCAACGAGCTTGTAACCAATTCGTTTCAAACAATGGAATTAGAAAAGAAAATTACTATCTACGGTAACCTGAGATGACCTCATTGCTGAATGGAGTAAGCACTCCTGCACAATTGGGCCATGAGCTATAACTTTGGAAATATCATTTGAGAGCTTTACTATATTTTTCCGTGTCTCTCATAATAAAGGAGGAGGAGCCCAATGCATTTTTCAATGTTTACATTTTAATATCTCGTTTGAAAGAGCAATTTATAATCTTTTGAAGGGTGTTTTTTGTTGGAGCGTTTAGTTTTAAACAAATAAACTAGAGGGCGTTCTTTGAGGTGATTACATATTTTTGTGATTTTTTGGAGAAAACTAAATAGAACGGTATTATTTATTTGACAGACCGTTACGCGGCTTGAATTACCCAAATTTTAGTGTAAACCCCTTCGCAATAACCCCATCCGTTCTCGATTTATACGAGAAAATGTTAAAAAATTTAAAACCACAATCGGAACAATTTACCTTATCGGGGAAAGCAAATCACATATCCATGGTAACCGCCAAATTGAAAAAACAGATTTAACATTTGTCAAAAATTACTTCTCAGAGTTGGTGTATCTTGTATGCATTTTTAATGCACTTTTTTTTGGGAAAAATATGGGATTTAATAACGAGGAAGCGTATGATATATTGCGCATTTATTTCCAATGCTTCGACAATGCTGCAATTGCGACAATATGCAATGCAATTTCTACAAAGAAGACATTTTTCTCGAGAAGTTTTTTAAGATTGGCCCGGCTATTACAGCCGATTCAAGCACCTGCAAACATTTATAGAATACGCACCGAGCAAAATATTATCAACAAGTTCCAAAAACAATTGTTCACGAGATTCTTCAAAACAATAATATGCATCCGTGCCACATTGTTTTATATTAGGCATTAAATCATACCGATTATGATCAGCAACTTAACCATTGTCACTGGCTCCTAATATGATTCGGTAATATCCAAATTTCCTGTTACATATATTATGGACGGACGAAGCCACTTTCAGAAGCACAGGGGTGTGAAATGGCACAATATGCATTACTAATCCGGGAAAAATCCACATAGGATGCGACAAGTAGAACATCAAAATGGTTGGAGTTTGACGTATGGTGCGGAATGCTGCAAGGAAAAATTATAGTTCCACATTTTTTTGACCAAACTCTTAATGGGGAGCGGTTTTTGGAATTTTGAACGTTTCCCTTCCACCGCTTTTCGAAGACGTCTCCTTGGAAACAAGAAGGCACATATGGTTCCCGTTTTATGGTTGGTCGGCAATATTTGAATCGTGTTATTGGAAGAGGAAGTCTATTTCCGTGGCCGGCGCGTTCGCCGCATCTTACTTGTTTACATTTCTGCCTATGGGGTAGACTGAAAGACCAGGTTTTCCAAAAGAAACCAACAACCAGGGAAAAATGTGATGGAAAGAATGCGAAATGCCATTAGAAGCTGAAATTAAAGCAGTGGAAATCAGATTAAATAAATGCATCGAGAAAGATGGAAGACTTTTTGAAAATTTGTCAGCTATTTCTGGCTAAACTTTCTTTGTGTAGGTAGTTCTAAGAGTTTTGCGCTTCTGTTTTATTGTTATTACTGATGTTTCATTGGCCTTTACCTATGCTTCAAAACTAAGTTTTGAACCAGTCCCAACCCTGGATAAAGTATGAAGCAAGGCAAGACGCGACGCGACGTATTAACATTGTTACTTAATGAGGACAAGTCGAACCGTGGTTTAAATTACGTCGGTTACCATGGATATGTGATTTGTTGCCAAGGCAACTTGTTCCGATTGCAGGATTCAAATTTTTAACATTTTCTCGTATAAATGGAGAACGGATGCAAATATCGTGAAGGAGTTTTCACTAAAATTTAGGTAACTTTAAGCCGCGTAACGGTCTGTCAAGTAAATAGCACCGTTCTATTTAGTTTTTCCAAATAATCACAAAAATGTGTATGCGTTGCAGAGAATACCCTCTGGTTGATTTGTTTAAGACTAAACGCTCCAACACCCCTCATAAGATTAAATTGCTGTTTCAACCAGGACTAAGAATATTTGAATCCGTTGAGTGGTTCAGGAGTTATTAAAATGTAAATATTGGAAAATGCATTGAGCTCCCCCTCCTTTATTATGATAGATATGGAAAACGTCGCAAAGCAAAATGATACGGTATCACCCAAGCTCTCAAATGATATTTTCAAAGTTATAGCTCATCAACCAATTTTCCGAGATAGCATGAATTTTGTTTCTTCGTAGCAGTTACGCCCCCTATCCGTCAACTTACGAACTTCAAAATAATTTCCAATTTCCAGCCACTTCTCTTACTTTTTTTACTTATAAGTGGGCAGTCGAACAGAGAGACGACCAAACATGGTTATCCGCAATCGTCCAACTTGGTCATTAAACAATCGTCGCATAGGGCTGACCGTGCAAGACCAACCCAATTTTTAAATGTCGCGCTAAAGTCGATGATAATTCTGCAGGTTTCTACGTACCCACCATAAATAAAACATTAAATTATTTTTGTAAATAAGGTGCTCTTGAATTTCAAGAAACCATTATTGCTAATAATGACAATAAATGATTTATACGCTTAAAAATGTGTTTTATTACATGTATTGATATTATGTTATCTACTGATTTTGAAGTTGCTGTAACAATTCCAAAGTTTATATCTTAAATTTAAACTTGTTTTCATCAGATAAGATATCAATGTCGGGTAATAAACTTAATAAAAACAATTTTGTACTGTTGCTTGTTTTTTCTGTTTTTTTTTTTTGTGTTTTTATTGTTAGTATTGTTCAAAAGCTTTATCCATGCTATCCCGATTTGTCTTCTTTTTTATATTTTCTTCGACAGGTTCGTTTGGTTCCTCATCAACTAATTTTACATCTAACTCTTCTGTGTCTTCCCACAGATGCACCGAACAGTTTTCTCTCTGAGAGTCATTATTTACAGGTGAGGGTATCATAGCACCATCAGTTTGTAAATAATATGTGCCAAGTAAAATGTCGTTAACCTCAGAATTGCTTAAATTTGCCTCGTTAACATTAGTTATCGTTTCCCTTTTAGCTAAATGTGGCTCCAAAAACGATAATTGTGTGTAATACGCCCACTATTTCTTCTGTTTGGCGCCTGAGCCTGATGGGGTATATACATTCCTCCTTTTACGATAACCAACTCGTAGCAATTGCCATTTTGCTTTACATTGATCCACTGAAAGATGTTTCATAAAATTTTATTACTCATAACAAAAAATGAGTTGTCCTAGGGTTATCATCATTTTATTTGAAATTTGAGGCAACCCTACGCCAGAGATCTTCTTTAACGTCCCTGTTGAAATATCCAGGTAATGACATATATAAATAAAATTACTATGAATTAATCAAATTAATTCATCCACTTCCTCGACTGTCTACCCATCCATACTTAACAATAATAAAATAATTTAAAAAACAAATATATCAGGTTAGTAAAAAAATTTAATGAGTCATCGACCGTTAACCGTCGACCAAAACTTTAAAGCCGGGTCGAAATTTCAAACCATACGATTGTGGTTGCTTGTGGACGGTCGTTCTTGTAAGACGTGCTATATCTCCCACACGTGGTGTTGAATTTCTGGTCGCTCGTCTTTGGTCGGCGACCAAATTCTGTGCGACTGCCGCCTTATCCGGACACCCGGTATTAAAATAATATTCGGAGCTCTGTTGTCGGAAAATGTTTTCGTTGAGACAAAAGAAAGTACTTTATTAAGCTTTTGTAATATTAAATTCACATTATAGGTATTTATTGAAAATGTGATTATTGACATTTTACTAATAGGTTTTTAGCAGTGGCGAAACTACAAAATTTTTCGGGGGGGCCAGGCCCCACGGGCTCTTTTTGGGAGGGGTGCGTATAAAAATTGTGTTGGGGCGTACACACCACTTTTTTATAGATGCATGCGCATGAAAACTACGTCAATCTTGTTTTCACTCTCTTTTCATCATCATGGTTTGTCATATACCTACTTTAAGTAAAAGATTTTCTTGTTTTCACATTTTATTTAGGAAATATAACATATAAGTATGAATAAAAAAAACTTCAAACTAATTTTAGTTTTCTATCTGTTTTTATAAAAACAGAGAGAACTTGTTCAGCCGACAATTTCTGCTTAACTAAAGCGTTTTCGATACAGAGAAGTGATAAATTTAAAAATCTATCTTGTACCATTGTGATTCTCAGCCATGTTTTTATCCGCCTCATAGCGGAGAAACTTCTTTCGCAACCAGCTGAACTGATTGGAAGGCCTACAGCAATTTGTAGTAATTTGTAAAGATTTGGAGTCAGATCCCCCTTCACTAAAACTTTTAGATTTTCCAACGTGATTTAAAGATTTTTATTTTTGAATAAATTTCGTATCACTAAAACTTCAGCTTTAAGTGTTGAGATTTCGATATTGAAGGCCCTCTGATAATTGGCGACGAACTCAAATGCTTGATCCAAATCTAGCTTCATAAAGGAATCAATCGATCTTGCAAGGGGAAGATTTTCAAATCGTTTTTACATATTGCCAATCACGTTGTCCATGACTTGGTAGTAAATGTTGACTTCCCAGTATTCGGAAGCTGTAGTTCCTGCAGGTATGTCGATCAGAGATGATTTACCCAGGGTTGAGTCAGATAGATATTCATTAAGCTTTTGTGGTTGCTTCTTTTTTTTTGAAATCCTTAAAGGCTCCAAACAAATGTCTTGTTCTCCTGAGAATTTTTCTATTTCACTCCACAGGTCCTCAAATTTGTTCCTCTTCTCTTCAAAGCTACTTATAGTGCTATCTATGATATCACTAGCCTGACCTAGTGTGGCATCTTTTCTCTGAAAATATTTACTCAGTACATTTGCGACCATTAACACTGAATGGAAGACGAACAAACAAACGATAAATTGTGGCTTTATCATTGATGCCTGTATTCCAAGTGCTTCTACAGAATTTTTGTCTCGCCCTTGTTCAATTTCCTCATCCAGAGCATTTCGAATTGCTTGGAAATTTTTCAAAAGGGATTTGCAATTTTCATATCGACAACTCCACCTGGTACTGCTAAGACATCCCATTTCGCCCCCCGACTTTATACCTAGAGCATCACGGGCGTAATGAGATGACAGTGATGACCGGGTTGAGAAAAGTGGACATATATTGCCTCCAGAGTGTTGAAAAATGCAGCTGCAGTAGACACCTTAGTACAACTGTCGACAATGATCAAGTTCATCCTGTGTGCCAAGCACTGAAAGTAGATGGCTTGTGGATGATCCTCCCTTATTTTGGCTTACAGTCCTTGGTGTTTCCCAGACATAACACTGGCTCCATCATAAGATTGGCCAATTAATATGGAGTTATTCAACAAACTGCATTTACTTAGATACTTTTTAATAGGTATTTTTAAACTCTCGGCATCTCTAGAAGAAGAACAATCTACGAAACCAAGAAAACGTTCCTCAACTTCCAAGCCTACGGTATATCTGATTGCCACGGATAATTGTTCTTGTTTGTAGCACCTAGCTTCATCAACCATTATGGAAAAAAAACACATTGCCGCACTTCTTCTACAATCTCTTCAATAACACGTTGAGATGCGATGCTTATAATTTAATTTTGTATTTTGGAACTGCAATAACTGATATGTCTGTCTAGATGCATCGAAAAATTCGTGTCATGTTTTGCCATAAGTTCACCCAACTCCAGAAAATTTCCTCGGTTAGTAGATGTTGCGTCTTCTCGGTGTCCTCGGAGTGGCAGCCCTTGACGTGTCAAGCATAAAATCATGTCGATTCATTTTATCATATAATCTCGATTCTGTATTATCATTTCTTCATGTTGTATGGTTAGCTTCTTATGAACATCTCCGGCCTTCAAGGAATGCTTGTAGCCTACAAACCTTTGCATACAGTCACTGTGAACCAAAGAGGTTTCATGTTTTTTCAGCGACTCACTTAGTTTCCTCCAATTACTGAACCCATTAATCGAAAACTTTTCATTTTGATCTCGAACATTTGCAGAATGCCGAAAATGTCTGCAGACAAAGCAGAACGCTTTATCTAACTTCACACTATATTCAAGCCACTGATAAGTATCAAAGAATTGAGACGAAAACGATCTCCGTCTATCTCCAAATGAACTTTTGGAAAAACAACCCTTGGGCCCCTTGGCTGCGAAGGACCACTATCAAGAGTTCCCAGATCTTGATCTTCTGGATCATTTCGTCCTCTTTGATTTGTTTCTGCAGATGTAAAAACATCGGATGTTTTGCTACCTTGCCCTTCTTCAGCGGCTTTATTTACAACTTCTCGTATGCCTCCACCAACATTTTCTATATTTGAAGTTGAAGATTGTGTTAAATCACAAGCTATCTCAATATTTGTTGTTGTGTCACATACTGGAGTAGACGTTTGCCTTGTCTCAGTCTCATCTTTGTCGGGTTGATTTGTGGCAGATTTGAAAAACGATCGTATTTCTTTGAATTTCTTCATGTTCAAACCGCCCACAATCTGCAATCTGCAACGCAAATAAAACAAATTTATAAACACCGAAGCTAACTGCTCGGACACTGATGGGGAAACAAGTAAAAGGCGTGAAAGAAAGTACAAATCAAAATCCTTTGCAGTTTTAACTTTAAACTATTATTATTATTATTAGCTGAAACTTGTGATGCAATCTTTCCTTTTTTTTTCACCCATCAAAATTTTAACATCTTATAATACTCTAAAACAAACACAAATAAGTAAAATTGCCTTAGTCCTTAGTTGTTTGTGGCAGTTAGCCTTGGCAGTGGCTATTTGTTTGCTTTGATGTTTTATTTCACACAGCACTGTACTGTCAGCACAGAAGACTCAGAACATGGAACACCGAACACAGATTATATTGGCACTTGGCTCATAATAATAATAATAATAATAATATTACATAAAACATTAAACATAACTATAACAAGTACTAACCCCATGAATTCATCGTGCGTTGCAGAGTTGCTTATATAGGTACCGTTGACGCAAGCAACCCTTCTCGAATCATCTAGAAGTTCGATGACTAATAATTTACGTAAGTTGTTGTCTGCGTCTGCCGAGGCATCGTAATTATGATTCATACATCTAGATTGTTCGGAATAATGAGTCACCATTTCCGGTATGTTATACTATTTTTAAGTTTCAAGTCTCGCTTCCTTTATAAAAAGTTATCTTTTAGAATATTAATGTAAACTGAATGTAAACTAATCTAATCTACTAATCTTTGCGGCGTCTTTATGCTTGCTGGGTTTACTACATCGTGAGAGGAACATACATGCTATTGTTTATGCATCAACACTCAACGCATATCAGTATCATGAACCAAAACAATTCCAAGAGCAGCACAGTCACACTCAGCAGTCTACCGCCGCCGCGCCGCTTAGCTAAACAAATATTATTTCACCGATACAACTTATGCTCGAATGACGAATATTCTAATGTCCTTACATAATAAATAATAATTAATAATTGTACTTATCACTATGTCACTATTACTACTCGTTTGTTTATCGCAATGGTTTAAGATTTAACGAATTAAGTTGTTAGATGGAATTTAAGATAAGAATGAAAAATGGGGAAGTGCTCTGTTTTTCTGGGGTGTGTCACGGCTTGCCTGGGGTGTGCCTGGCACACCTTGCACCCCCCCTAGTTTCGCCACTGGTTTTTAGTAAATCTGTCAAGTGATTGGAAGAATAACTTTTGCTATTAGGCATTTTCAAGTGACGTCACAGCGCGTGACCTAACCTGATGTTGGACAACTTGAGCACACGTTCTTATGGAATGTGATTGTTTTCTGACAATTTTATCGAAAATCGTAGGCGGTGAAAATGTTTCTGTGCTAATACTTGTAGATGAGGGTTGTATTGATACAATTCAGCAGAAATACGTGAACGATATGAACAATTATGCTACATAATATTTAAAAGTTCGTGCGATTTTTAGGTTAGTAATCATCAAACTCGTCGAATAAAAGAATTACATTCAAGATAAGGCTCTTTTGGCTATTGTATGTTAAAATGTGTATGTTATAGCTTCGTTACTACACTGGAATACCAAACTATAAAGCTTTTAATATAATATTTACAAAATTAATTGAACCTTATATCAAAATAACACCACAAGTAGTTATTACTATCACTATTTCTAGAATTTCTAAAATTTTCTATTCGACACTAAATGTATTGTACCTTCGACTATGTAAATTTATTCTATGGCCTTAAACAGACAAATTAATAAAATCAAGGCCACCTTATTTTAAATAGGCATTTGGCAATAGAATCACCATAATTATAGATTGCTTTGAAATTAAATTGCAAGAGACAAAACAATTGGAAATAAAGTGCACAACTTGGTCTATCTATAAACATCATAACACTATCAAAGTTCTCGTAGGGATAACACTAGCAGGCTCTATATCTTATATTTCACAAATAGATGGTGCAATCACTTAAAGCCATTTGTTCTGGAATTTACCCTTCACATGGGTTTGACTTACAAATTTCTATTGCAATGTCGTAAAGACACGAATACAATCTAACCCAACTATAATATACACCAATAATGTTCACTAATTAACTATGAAATATCTTAACATTACATATTAACGCTACAGTAAGTCAATTATCACAATTTTTTCTGGAGAAAACACAAAAATCACAACAAAACAGGTTGGTTCCTATGAAATGCTATAGTGAGAATAATGAGAAGATGCATGCACGTAATCAATGACGTTTTGTAACTATGTGATTGTACCAACTGCTTAAAATCTTTTTTTTTTGTTGGTTAAATTCATTGTAATCATGTTAATTTAAGAAAAAATCTAATAAAATTTACTAATAAAGTTAAATTTTTGATTTTAGTTATTTATCACATTATGTTTTGAATGAAAAAGACAAAAACATTTGAAATTTGGGGTTTATTTTTTTTAAGCTTGCCCAGTATCTTATTAGTACGATTCATTGTATTGCACTTTAATCGACTTAATTGTCTGTTTAAATTTTTAATTCTAGTTTAATTTTTTGTTTGTATTTATAAAAAACTGTTCTTTTAAGAGCAAGCGTGTGTATCATTTCGTGATTATTCCTAGAGATATCAATTTGTTAGTGCAATCGTTTGATTTACCTAGCCTAATAATGGCGGATTAAAAGGAACTACATATAAACATACTACAAAATTACGTTATGAAAGAGTTATGACGTGCACGCATCTTCTCATTATTCTCACTTTACCACAAGTTGTCCAAGATCAGCTGTTAGAGGCGGAGCTTGTGTGACACTTCCTACCATAAACCATTGTGTGGTTTGTGCTCTCTACGTATTCGTGGATTTTTGAAATACGGTTTGTATTTATATCACCATTGTATAATCATTGATTATGTTGTGTGTATAATCAATTATATCATAGCAACTTTCGTTGAACGCACCCATCACAATAAATTTCCATAATTTTTAGGTTAAAATTTTTGTGTGTAATATTTTCACGAAAATTTTCGACTATATTCTAATTTTTATAAAAGTTGAATCAAGTCAACAAATTTTCATAATAAAATGTCAGGAAACAAAGAAATTGCTGGTGCTATAACGTTTCCAAAACAAGATGAAATTATGGAAAATGGATCGGATAGGACTGTTGCTATTGATCAACCTAAACAACCTACTAATTTACAAGGATTATTACGATTTGCAATGGAAGCAACAAAAGCAGAAGATTCCCCACATAAACCTCATAATGGACCATTAGATGATGAAGTAAGTCTATGTCATTACAAAACATTTATTACTGTCATGACTAATTGTAGCGTAAAAGGTTTCTTGAAAACGCTGTAAAATCAATGAGTGTCGATGTAATTGAAATTTTGCAAAACAACATTAAAATCTTGCAAAATGCTGACATACTCACAGAAAATAGTGATATTTCACAACAAATTCTAGCGTTAGAAACAATTTTAGATTACATTGATAACATAGATGTAGCTAATGGTGAGTAGCTGTATGTAATTTACAATGTTAAATTTTTTACTTTTAAGATTTTCACAAAATTGGTGGGTTTTCAATATTTAATCCTTGTCTGAAATGTATCAAACCAGAAATAAGAGCAGGGACTTGTGATGTTATAGCAGAATTATGTCAAAATAACCCATATTGTCAGAGGATGGTTCTTGACTGTGGATTGATACCTACACTTTTAAAAATTTTATCAACAGATATGTGCAATTCTGTTTGCATTAAAGCTCTTTATGCTATAAGCTGTATGTAATTTGTTAATGGAGTTTTTCGATAATTTAGATTGTTGCAGGTATTATTCGCCAATATACAGAAGGATTTCATAATTTTATACAATATGAAGGACTTACAGTTTTACTTAAAACATTACAACAGAACGATGATAAGCTTATAACAAAAACAACATTTTTACTATCCTCTTTATGTACAAGTCAGCCTGATTTGATGAGTATGTTAATAATTACATTTATAACGTACAAATAATTTCACATATTAGGTAGATTGGTATTTTTGGAGTACATTCCGTTACTGATTTCCTTACTTGCAAATGAAAGGAAACCAAGTCATGAACATGTATTATCCTTATTGTTACTGTTAGCTACTGAAAATCATTCCGCGATGACCTGTTGTAAAGATCCTAAATATAATTTAAAAGGGATTTTAGAAAATTACCAAGGGACTGTGGCAAATAAAGAAGAGTGTCAGGTAACTAGTAGCATTATATACATATTGTAAGTAGGTCAATGGTGGGTTACTTTTGGACCACAGCATACAGATGAGATGACGTGCATGTTTGAAGTAAATGGACAAACAGTTAAATGCTCCCACACTTCTCAATAAAAAAAATATTGTAGTTGAGGTACATTATACATGGGAATATCTAACTTGCAATAATTATATACTTCATACAATCTTTTTACTTCCTAAACCAAATCCAGTGTCCCTCCCCCTATGGGTTGTGGTTCAGAAGTAAACCACTGTTGGTCTACTTTTAACACATATACAATGCTGATAGGATTTATCTGAATAAATTGATTTTCTTTTAGGAGGAAGAGGCATATTGTAAGCAATTGCTAAAGTTTTTGTTTCCTTCTTGCAATGGATTGTAATATTTTGAAATTGTCTATAAATAAATTGATACATTATTTATATTTGTATGATTAGTATAAAAATATATACTTAAATTATATAAAAATAATTAAAATGATAACATTACACAGGGTGCTTAGCGAGTGTTATATTAAGACCTTAGTTATGTAATTGGTTGCTGGGGATTAACAGTTTACACATAAGTGCAAAACATTCTAGTCTAATGAACGTCATTTAATTATTAATAACTCGCTTATTTGTAATGATTAAAATAAAGAATATAGTAACAGAGTGTTTACCATGCAAAGGGTTTTTTATTAACAACTCTAATCTCAATCCAGGTCCAGAATCAGTTCATGATTGATGAATTTTTTTTATCGTGAATATGTGGTTTGTGCACTTCCTTCCTAAATTTGCTCTATGATGTTAACTGTCTGTTCCTACGCTATTTTCTAACACTCATGTCATTACTGCTGTATCCGGCTCTTAACAAGATTATTGCTCTAAAATTGTTACTGTTTTGTTCATCCCTTGTAAATATGGATAAGATTTGAAAATCTGAAACTTTGGATCTGTGACGAGACCTGTAACAAACAAAATACTCTTACCATAATTAAAACAAGAAATTAAAATAGGAGTTACTTATTCAGAAAAATGTGTTACCATGACAGGGTAGCAACTTGGGTCCATTGATTCGTTGTATTCATTAATGACTTGCCGGAATGCCTGTTGTTTGCTGATGATTCAAGTTGTATCAAATAATTGGTAACATACAGGATTGTCAAGAACTTGAAAAGATGGAATACACATAGTAGAATGGTTTGCCAGAAACAAAATGTATTTGAATATTGAAAAATGTACATCTATGACATTTCCTCGCAGTACTCATAGTTGTATGTTTTCATATAGTATAGACGGTGTAATCAACAAGGTGAATGAAGTTAAAGATCTTGGAATTTCCTTTCAAAACCATTTGAAACTCAACTCTCACTGTACAAGAATTGCTAATAAGGCTTACAGTATACTGGGTTTTATTATCCGAAATTCCCAAGATTTCAAAACTGAAACAGCCATAATGTTATACAATGCCCTGGTTAAACAACACCTTGAGTACGCCGTGGTTATATGGTCTCCACAGACTAATATAAACAAGAACATGATTGAAAGAGTATAGATAAGATTCTTGCGATTTTTGTATTTGAAGAGGTTTAGTATTGTAAGTAGGGGACGCGAAAATTTTTATTATTGTAATAAACGTTTGTCAAATCGCCATTGTTACCACGATAGAAAAGATAATTAGTGGATTTTTAATATCTTGATAATGTCGTAATTTGCTAATGTTTTCAAAATATTTGATTTATATATTTTTTGTAAGGAATGTAGAATTGTTTGTAACTAATATTTGTCTAGGGTTGTAAAACACATGTTGGGGTGAGTGGCAGATGGACGCTTAAAAATGCTGTACTGAAGGGGCGTAACGAATCATTGGAATTTCTTATGTACGCTCTTGATGTAAAAATGTCATTGATCTAATGATTAATTGTGACGGTACAGACCGCGATCAAAATATATCTTTGCTACTCGGAAACTCGAGAGAGAAATGTAGGGTTTGTTACGAACAAATGCATATTTTTAAAATTAAGATGTGCAATAATAACATGAAACTGTTCCAACGGAAATTAATGTTTCTTGTTTTTTTTTTACTTTTGAAAAACGGGGGTGTTTTTTGGGAGTAGATATAGTTAGTTTTGAAATCGAAGGTGAGGCAGTTACAGTTAGCGTGTCAATCGAGCCAAATCGATTTGTGGGTTAATTAAATACTTCCATTGTAAACAGTTTGTCTTTAAAATAATTCTTGCGTGTACATTTTTCTTTTGAATTCGCCAACACTAAGTTGTCTTTTCTTTCGGGGTTAAACCGCGTATGTTAACGATTTGTGTCTGTGATCAATTAAGGGAATATTTATTCTAGTGTAAGTATGTATTTTTGTATAACTGAAAGCGCGCAGCGAATCATTTTACCAGCGTATGTAACGTATTAAAAGAATCAAACATTGCGTTGCAAAGGTATCTTATTCGTACACGGACTCATTAAGCTGAAATATGCTAAAATAAAAGACAGTATGGGGCCCTCTCACTCTGGTATTTGTGCGAATTAGTCATGTTGGTTGTTGTTTATATTTGGGTAGAGGTGGGCTGATGAACGGGTATATGATACCGCTTTGGTTACTAATTGTAAAAGGCAATTACCAAGTGTAACCATTCAACACCTCTAGTTTTATTTTTATTGTTGTATAGATGAGTGTATAACCGGAGAAAGGAGCACTGTATTTTTCTAACGCCCTCAAACTTATACAGCGGTCACGATGTTGTGATCTATTTATAACTTGCCCTTGTAAGGCTTTGTTTTAATGAGTTTTTTTTTTTGTCAGTTGGATAAGTAGAATTATTTGTCTGCGAGCTGATTTCTCTCTGTACCTGCTTTATTGTAATTTGATTTATGTATTCTGTGCTTTAGTGATCACTAAACAATTGGGTACGTGCAATTCCTTGTCTATTTTCTTTTGTACTTTCCTTCACCTTATTATCACCTGTGAAATTTTACTGTTGATATATTTTATATGTACCGTAATTTGCTTTATTATTTTATGTGCTTATTTACTTAAAGGCCGGCATGATTGGTTTTTAAAGGGCCACATGTTTGGTGTTACGATTTCTATTATGACTTTTATTTTGATTATTTATGACCTAATTGTGCGTGTGACTACATGTGTTTTTTTATTATTGTGTTTCTGTGTAATTAAACTGCTTTTTATTCATTTTCTCTTAATTTTATAATTTTGTACGCACTTTAACCTGATTTAATGGTGTTTTGTTATATATTTATTTCATTGTTTTTTTTTGTGTTATTTGATTTAATTAAGTAGGTACTTGTGCAATTACTTATTTATGAATAAAATGGGTTTTATTGGTGGTTCTTTTCCACAATAGTAGATTAACGGGCTGAACCACCGGTGCGCCAAGTTCGTTGATTTTAATTTAATAATAATTTTTAATTACATATTTACCTTTGAACTTATTCGTTCATAACAAAATCTTATAATAATTTAATATTAGTCAAGTTGCTTTGGAATGTGTGAATCCTTGCGATATTGCAGGCTCACATTCCATTAATATAAGTAATTTGATTGTAATCTCATTATATTTAGAATTTACATCAGTTCTACATACATAAAGACAAAATTTACATCGATTGGGGCTTGAACCTTGGTGGCGCAGTTGGTAGCGCGGTACTCTAGCAGTACAGGTCGTAGGTTCAAATCCTACTCGAGGTAAACTTTTTATTTAAGTATTTAATAAAATTAATAATAATTTTTAATTACATATTTACCTTTGAACTTCTTCGTTCATAACAAAATCTTATAATAATTTAATTTAAGTAGTTTCATTTTTTTACCTGCCCCTCATGACAACGTACCTAACACTAGACGGCCACTTCGTTTGGTCAGATTTGAGGTTTGCGAGTAATTAAATATCAGACTTTTAAATAAATTCTGTTTTAATTATTGCCCGGAAAGTCAAAGTAAGGCAGGCAATTGATTTGAGTAATAGTGACATTATTGTCAGTCCAGTCAAGATAAATTACTTAGCGATTGTTTTGTTCTTGAATTTGCATTATTGCAAATAAGTTTAAATTACGCTTTGCAAGATAGGGTATCTGGGGGACGCTACAATATATACCCTGTTTATCCAAATCTGATTACTTGTAAGAGCATGTTAGTTGTTTTTTAGTTTCAAACATTGTGTTTTTGAAGAAATGTACAGTGTATAGTGTTTATTGTCTTTGTTCTCAATAATTTAAAATACAAAATCTTATTTTATTACTTAGTAGCACCAAAAATAAATCTCAGAATTTGGGAACTATTTGCCCAATAAATAATATGTTAAAGCAGTGCAATATTTTTCTATAAAACTGTGATATTGCCTTCCTTTCTACTAATTTAAAGCGGATCAAAGAGAGTTGTCGGAAAACGCAAAGGCCATGTATTTCATTCCGTCTCCAAGGAAGGGGGAGGGCGGGCTGATCGAGCTCCTTCAGCCACAATCATGGATTCCCAGCATACATTACGTATATATGCATGGTGGGATTAAGGATGTGTGTGATCAGGATAGGATCGTAAGGAACGGAGTTAGCGTTCTGAGGGGGAAAATACTACCCCAGCATTCGCCTAAGCAGCCGCACATGGTGTGCATATATGCAGTGACCATGTCGCTACATGCGTAAGAGGAAAACCCTCCCTGAAAAAACCTCATACAAGGTAGAGGGTAACGGGAATCGAACCCATTACCTCCCGAATGCTAAGCAGGTCGTGTCACCACTACGCTACTAGCTCGTTGAGAATTGTCAGGCATTTGCTGACTTTTAGTTTTAGTTATTCTTACTGTAAGTAGGGGAAGGAGTGGCACACTAGTCCGACGGGGTGCAGAGGTCCATCCTCATAAAATTAATGTCTGCAGCGCCATCTATCTAAAAACGCATTAATTATCATAGATAAAGAAAAATGATAATGTCCGAAGCGTTGTCTCAGTTTTGATTGACATTGAGTGCTTACCGGTTGTTTACGCGAAGAAAAAAACTAAAACGAAGAAATATTAAGGTAATACTGTAAACAAATTACTTATTGTTGCTTATGTTGTCCCATCTATCTATAATTTAAATAGAAAAATATTGTTTAGCTCTGGTTGTTGGTTTAATTTAGTTATGGTTTCAAAAGATTTTATGTTCATTAGATACTTACCTTCGAGTTCAATTACACTTGTTTTGACTTTGGTTCCTCGTTGCACACAGATCCACATGATAACGGGGTACATAGGACCGCGGTCATGATCTGTTTTTGAATTATAATTTTTTACTCTACATTTAAATACTTGTAATTATAACCATTTGTAGTTACGTCATCCAGGTGAAAAAAACGTATGGCGTAAACCAATGTTTTTGATTGACAGTGACGGATACTTCATATAACCAGGTATATAAAAAATGAATAATCTTCGACATCAAATTTTCCTAAAACATTTTTGTCACCGCTGTTCGGAATATACTAAACAAAGATAAACAAAAATGAAGTACCATTGTAAATGAGTATAATTCCGAGTATAAATACATAAATAAAAAAAAGTTTACCTCGAGTAGGTGAACTTTTTATTTATGTATTTAATGAAATTAATAATAATTTTTAATTACATATTTACTTTCATAACAGAAACTTATAATAATGATTTAAATACTTAAACAAAGGCAACTACTTCGCTAAAAGTCATGACTTAAGTGGTGTTTTTTTTTTCGTTTATCTAGATGGTCCGCAACTACAAGAAAAAAAGATTAAGCCCGGGTTGGAGTGCTGACGATATGCGCATGGCAGTGTCAGCGGTACAATAAAAAGAACTACCAGCTAAGAAAGCACCGGAAAGGTTCGGAATACCAAAAACTTGTCTTTTGCGCAGGTTAAAACATGAATGATCCTCGAAATCATAACTTCAAACCAGTTTTTTTCAAAAGAGCAAGAACAGGAATTCGATTTCTCATATATTAGATTTGGAATCAAAATTCTACGGCTTGACCCGAAGAGACGTCAGGAAGATAGCATTCGATCTAGCTGAAAACTTGAAACTATTACACAGCTTTAACAAACAAAAAGGTCTTGCTGGGAAAGACTGGATCGATGGCTTTAGAAAGAGAAATTCATAAATTGCAATAAGAGCACCAGAAGCTACAAGCGTAGAGAGAGTTGTGACATTTAATAAAGTCCAAGTGAAAAAATTCTATGATCTTTTGGAGGCTATAATGGAAAAACACCATTTTGGGGCAGATCAAGTATTCAACGCTGATGAGACGGGTGTAAATACAGTCCTGAAATCAAAAAAAAAAAATGGAAACAAGTTGATCGCATTGTTAGCACCGAACATGGATTCAACGTGACGGTAACTTGTGCTATTTCGGCAAACGGTCATTATATCCCTCCATTTTTTTCTCTTAGACCGAGAGCACATGTGACCTTTATTTATGAAAGGGGGCCCCGCAGGATCAAAAGGATTTCCCAACGGCAGTAGTTGGATAGATTCTGAGCATTTTGTGAAATAGGTGGAGCATTTTGCTGAGTTTCTAAGCCAACTCAAACCAAAAAAGTGTTGCTGATAATGGGCCATCACGCAAGCCGTAGAACCCTCGAAGCCATACCTAACATTTGCTCGAGATTCTATGGTCCTTTAAAGACACACCATTCCTGTGATTGTGATTTATGGATGACCAATCGCCCAGCACAAAGCATAACAATCTACGATATAGTCGAAATCTTTGGAAAGGCATTTGTTCGAGCAGCCACTATGGAAAAGGTAATCAAAGGTTTCAAGTGACAGAAATAATCCCGTTTGATCCAAATCATTGTACCTACGGACGAAGACTTTCTTCCATCACACGTAACAGAAGTGCCACAACCAACAGGCGACGAGCTTTTGCCGAAATGACCGCGGAAAGATCACTGTTGAAACACCATTACTAACTGCAATCACATCAAACACAGCAAATCTTCAATCAGATAACACAATTCAAGTTACGGAGCTTTTACTACCAGCAAACATCTTTGAACAAGGGGAATGTTCACCAGTTAACTTGCAGAACACCGAGCCTTCCTAGCCATCAAATATTCTGAACCATATCAACCAGTTTTTACTAGTCTACGTGCAAAACACTGAGCCTCCGCTACCAGCGAACATCCTGGAACAAACCAGTTAGCCTTCAACCAGTTTTCAAAATGTTTTATTTCAAGTGTCTCCTAAACCTATATCTATAAGAACATCTAAGAAGTGTGCTAATAGACTACATAAAACGCAACACGCTGAAGAATTAACTGGATTTGCTTTCAAGAATCAAAAAGAAGCTGTAGAGCAAGAGGAGAAACGAAAAGCTGTAGCGACTGCTTCTAAAATGATAAAAAAGACAAAGGTTAAGAAGAAAGTCATGAAAAAGGTTCAAAAGGAAAAAAAGAAAGTTAAAGTTAATTATAGTAATAAGAAAGCTGATTCTTCTGACAGCGGCTCTGACGAAGATAGTATTAATGATATGTGTATTTACTGTTGTGGAAGATATCTTGAATCCAAGTGCAGTGAAGGTGGACCCAATGCCAAATTTTCAAAGAATGGGCGCATGATGCTTGTGCTGGTGCTGATGATAAAGACCATAGTTTGTTCCAATTGCGAATAATTCATTCTCTTTTATTGTCTATTTTTTCTATCTTTTATGGAGTAGTATGTGTGGAAAACTTTTCAATAATAAAGCTTTTAAAACCAATTAACGATGTTTGTTTCCTACTACATCTTCTACAGTCATCTTACGTATGCCGCATTACAGAGGATCACACATGGACCATTGTGCCCCACATGCTGGAGCACAAAGGTCCAAATACCGGTTTTGATATTCGTAACTTTATATTTAAAACCAATAAAATAATGGTTAATTCAAATCATTTAATTGTAACTGTATTTTATCTACTATCAAAATGTAATGCCAAGTTTTACGTCATTTAATGAGATATCGTAATGTGTTACTTTACCGCACTAGTGCGGTAAACTATCACTTCACCGCACTATTGCGGTAAAGGAAAGTGAGAAGAAAATAAATTACTAAAGTAAAATCTAACAAAATTTATTAAACTATTTATTATAAACATTAATAATGGAATCCTTGCAATTATCTTTACTGAGCTCGCTTTCAAAACTGTCTGTAGGCTTTACAATGACAATTATATAATACGCCTGCTTAAATAATACCATGATTACTACATTTCGATGATTGAATTACTTATTTCTCTATGTAATTAAATCTGATAGTAGATAAAACGTTATACGATATTCTTATCGTAATTTCATTTTACGATACTTGCTGGGTTATCAAACTCAGCCGCCAATTCTCCCATCGCGTATCGTAATATGATATATTGCGATACTTAAATCGTAAATAACTATTACATAATTTAATTGAAGTGACACCACTGTATCTTACTGTATTTATCAAAAACAGTTAAGCGGACTCGTGTGCGCACTGCGCACCCTTCCCCTACTGTGTTTTCAATAGCTAAGCTATCATCAGTGGTCGACCGTTTTCGAATTCAGTGTTATTAATTTTAATATTATGAGTGTATGTTCTTTGTTGGGGATACTATTACCTGTTTATCAAACATTTTGGCTGGCTTTTTATTTTGTTGTATATCGCTGCATACCTTAACGAATTTTTTGGTCTTTCCTGCCCGACACATTTTACCATTTCTAAGCTGATGCGATCCTCTCCATCTAAAAGTTCTTGAACTTCATTTTGTCATGTTAACAGTTCTAATTTTCTATACTATTCGATCCGTACGTTCGCCTTCCAAAATTTAACCAATTATTTTCTTTTATTTCGCTTACCATGAAGTTCATTGTATTCATGGATTAATTTTTTTTTTTCTATATTTCGTTTGTTTTCTTGTGTTTATATGTCGTACACTGGGTGGGTGGGTGGGTGTGTGGGTGTGTGGGTGTGTTGGTGGGTGTTTGTGTGTGTGTGTGTGTGTGTGTGTGTGTGTGTGTGTGCGTGCGTGCGTGCGTGCGTGCGCTGCGTGCGTGCGTGTGTGTGTGTGTGTGTGTGTGTGTGTGTGTGTGTTTATTATTATTATTATTATTATTATTATTATTATTATTATTATTGTTATTATTATTATTTATTTGTACCGGTTGATATTGCACATTTTCATTTATCTATATACATATATGTACATTTTTTTTTAACTATTCTACTATCTTATACTAATTGTTAAATCTCCATCAGTTACACTACACAAGACATTGTTAATACACCATTTTTCCTAAATCCGTCTATATTTTTTCCTAAATGCCACGCGTAATCCATGTTTATTCTGAGTACCAACTTTTTTATATGACTCTTTGTAGTTGCTATACCTGTTGGATCGTAATGTGTCAGTGATGCATTTGTAGATAGTACTCTTAGCCATAGTAATTAGTGCATTTGATAGATTATACGATGGCGTTTTGTTTGGAAGGCCACAATACATTTCTACTTGAGTTACCGTTTTTAAGGTTAGTTTGAACACAATCATTTGCACGTAATTCCATAACTCAGTTGTTTTGTGACACGTTAGAATTATATGCCACGAAGTTCCAATTTCCGTAGGGCAAAAAGGACAATAGCTAGATTCTCTTAGTCCCGCTTTTTTTTAAAATATTGTATCTGCTAATCTGTCCTTCGCGAGACGCCACGCGATGTCACTATCGGCTCCAAACGTTAAGTGATTATAGAACACCTCCCAATAAATTTCCTTTTCCGTACATTTTCCTTTTAACTTTTGATGAACGTTAAGGAGGCTGGTTGTTAGAGTTTTTTGGAGCAACTTTCGTGAATTTTTTGCAACTTTTTCTTTTTTATTATGCAAACTTGAGTATTGTAAGTCTAATTCGGTTTGGGGTCTACTGCCGGTCATTGCAGCTTGATAATTGGAATTGATAAACTCTTTAATTTGATTATAGTGATCGAGTAAGTGCATCCGTTGGGCGGCATAACTTTCGCCTATCTTTGCCATCAGTGCCTCGTTTTCTAACCATTTGTCGTTTTCCATAAAGTCTGAAAGCGTCTTGGATCCTGCTCTGACCCAATGACTTGTGTGTGTGTGTGTGTGTGTGTGTGTGTGTGTGTGTGTGTGTGTGTGTGTGTGTGTGGGTGCGTGCGTGCGTGCGTGTGTGTGTGTGCGTGTGTGCGTGTGTGCGTGAGTGCGTGTGTTTTTCACTTTTGTATTTTCTTGTGTTATTTACAAACTGTCTATATCAAGACAAATTATATATTCTGAATTTCAAATTGTGATATCGAATTTAATCGTCATGCCGTTTTCAAACATGTACTGTAGATTTTATTTAATTATAATGAAATTATAACATTTAAATACTTAATATTCATTATTTTGTAATGATGTAAGCCAATCATTAAATAATATTTTATTTATTTCGTTGTATTTTATAGGGATGCAGTCTAATCAAATACAAAATAGTCATTATTTAAATTAAGATAATATTTTATATGTATAAGTTAATGACCTTCATACAGATTTGAAACTGATCGTAGTTTTTACTCGAACCATGCTCTAGAGTAGCTAGAGCAATACAACTTCTTACCAACCTATCAGTGGTACCAACTTAAATATTTTGATCACGTGGTATACACTTGAGATTGATCACTCTGTAGTAGCAACCCTAGCGTCGTCTCTGTGAGTGGAGAATCGTAGCAAACACATTTTCGTTTCTATGCCAAGTTATTTGTCTATAAACAGGTGTTGTTTATGGTTAGCATCTAGATGTCTATTAATCTCTGTCTGTTCAGAAGTTTTAAACGTCTGTGTGACATAGATTATTGTTTTTGCTTTTAAAATGTTGCATATTTACGTGATGAGCTTATTATAAAAGTATGTAAAGATATAATTATTCTAAAAAATGTTATTCAAATTATTTCATTTATTTTAATTTCCATTTTGTAGGTTGGAAGGTCGTGTGGTGTTCCACACCAGATATTTCTTAGAACATTTAACTTTTGAATGTCATTTTGTAATGTAATGTGTTTGGCGATATGCAACTCAAATAGCATTAATGATATGTAAGCTCTTGTATTGTTCCAGAAAGTTATATAATTTTTACAGTGATTTCTAACATAGTCTCATAGTAGGGGGTAGGGGAATGTCGGGTAGTACGGGACACTTAAGCATTTTATTTTTTTGTAAAAAAACGGAAAGACGTAATATAAGAAAATTGAGAAGCTGAACTTTATTTTAAATATAATTATGAACGAAAACACTGTCAAAATAGAAATTAAGGTGTAGTATAGAGATAAATTTTAATGATTTTTATTTAAGTCGCAGATATAAAAAATGACGTATTGTCAACACCCGCGCATTCTTCGTGCGCCCATTTTTGACACTTGTCATATTTGATCTAGTCTTCATCGAATGTCTCTTGACATATTATGCAAGGATATCCTTCTTGTTCTTTGTCACCATTGTTTTCTTTATTTATGTCTTTAGTCACCTCTTTTGTTATATTGTTATCACCTATAGTTCTTTTGATTTTATTCTTTATGTTTTTTTTCTTATTTTTTTTTTGTATATTACTTTTGTTTTCTTTCGAAGATTTCTCAACTTAATTGTTTTCGTTATTTTCTTAGCCTTTTCTTCTAGACGGTTTCTAAAAAGAGGTTAGAATTTCAGATTTTTCTGCTTTTCTTTTTCTGCTGTCAATTCTTCTTTGACTGCAGTTTGGAAGGGGCGAAATTTCTTCTAAAATTCTAACACCAGCTTTAGTTACTGGGGAAGGAGAGTTGTGTGCGGTGGGTGCTCACCATGTGTATATTATTTTCACGTGCATACAAAATTACTTGAAGGTCTTTGTAACTACCGTGGCTATCCAAAATCAAAAGGATTGGATTATGCTTAGCTGGTTGAGTATCATTAACTAAATGTTTCAGCCACATTAAAAAACAAATGCATCCATCCATCCATTAACTTGTGCACAATAGCCTCATAAGGAACATTAAACATCAATCTGTCATTCATTCTTTGTCTCTTAAAAATAGATAAGGCTGGAATAAATGTACCAGTAACATTCATGCAAACCATAATTGTCACATTTTGTCCTCTTTCAGCCGAAGTTATTTTCCATACTTGTTTCTTTCCCTTTTGGGACAAAACACGTTCATTTGTATGCACGCAGGAGACACCAGTCTCATCAGCGTTAAATGTGCGTGATGGGGCGAACTTGTAAGTATCCAAACGGATTTTGAGTTTATAGAAATATAAATTTTCTTGTGGTTTATTAAAACCAACAGCTCTAGCTAAACTAGTAGCTTCTGGATGTCACTTTATAAACCCGTAATAGAAATCCTTACCAGCAGTTTTAGTAATTCTGTTAAATCTGTGTTCGATTTTTAAATTTTCAGCCAAATCATATACTAATTCTTTTTTCGTTAGAGGAATTAATCTGTTATCCAAGTCTTTGACATGATCACCTTAGATTTTTCATATTTTTCGTTAAAAGTGACCTCAAACCGACCTACTTTTGCCTTTGCGTGTATAGATAAACTCTCTTTGAATACTGTAAATCTTCTGTGTACAGAGGTTTTAGAAACATTATATTTGTCAGCAGCTTCTCTGGCGCTATGTTTCTCATATGTTACGTGTTTTAATGCTGAAATAATATTGCTCTCAGTCCAAGAACCTCAAGTAGTTGTCCTGCCTTTAAATTTTGGCATTCTGTAAAAAAAAGAAACATTATATACAAAAATCGGTTTGTCCCCGGGTTACCCGATTTACCAAAAATTTTAAGCAAGTGTCTATTTAGATAGTAGCTAAAATAACATAAATATTCACAATCAGTGGATTCTACAATAGATGAAGTATGATTCAGATTTGGTAGAAATAAATTAACTTACATGAACGGTTAGAAATATCCGCCCAAACTTTAGGTAACAGAAGTAACGTAGCACCAAAAACCAAAAAATTTGCAGTTACTTCTCAGTTTTCTTCTCGGGTGCTACAAAACGACTGCGGGTCATCTAAAATCGACTGATGAACTTGTCTACTGTGCCGTGTTCCTATTACACGTCATTAAAATGTCTGTGCCTAAAGTGTCCGTGCTATCTGATGTCCCTGATTGCAAAGTCCCTTAGTTCCGCAAAATATCACGTTCACGGCATCAAGGTGGCGTCGGGTGTCGTTTGGGATTAAGGACCTGAGACCAAAACAATAACAATGTTATGTGAAATTTTACATTGAGATTGCACCCGACAAGAAATTCTACAATCGTACCTGTTTTTCTTAGTAAGAGCATTAAGTGACTAAGGTACAAAAAAATAAAACATATTTCACACTTGCACTTGTATCACTGCAGATCTGGTGTTTACTCGTTATCCGTGTTATTTATTGCATTATTGTACTTGTGACTTGTGGGTGTGATACAAATTCTTGTGAATCGCAGCACGAAGTTTCTTTAAAATGTGAGTTCTTATAAACATCAATATGGTGCCGCTAAAAGAAAGAAGGAGGAATTGGTTCAAAGATATAAAATCAGCCTAAAATAAGTCACTTTCTTAAATTGGATACCAGCACAACTACTTCTGTCAGTGAGGGCGAGGAGCAAGTACATGAGACTAAAAATGTTAACGAAATAAGTGGTAAGTAGGTCCTACCAAAAGGTATTAATGTTAAATCGGCAACATAATTTTTATATTCCTATAATTAAACTGATTACGAGCCAAATTGCTATTGCAATAACATGCGTTCAAATAACGAACTAAATTCTAAACTACTTTAATTTTGTTTTAGAAACGGAAACATCAATGACAAATTACGATAATAAGAACCTTGAGATTACTGACAACGCTGTAAGCATTTGTGAGAGTTATGCCTTAAACCATAAGTAGCAAAGAATTTATAATAACTAGCAGTACCCGGTGCGCTTTGCTGCGCTGAAATATAAAACACATCCTCTCTCTCTCCCTCTCCATATCATGACGATCGGATAAATTAGTATGCGTAGCCCCTCACCCCTAGAAAGGCAATATTTAAAATTTTTATGCCAGAAACCTTCACGGGAGTGTACTCAACAACTTCCCAGCGTTTCATGGCGATGGGATGAATGTTGTATTATGCATATGGGGGGCCCCTGGAGGGGAGGTCGATATTAAAAGAAAAATTCTGCCAAAAACCTTCACGGGAGTGTACTCAACAACTTCCCGAAGTTTCATGGCAATCGGATGAATATATTGTATTATGCGTATAAGCCCGATGTTGGAAAATTTTTAATGCCAGAAACCTTACCGGGAGTGTACTCAACAACTTCCCAAAGTTTTATGGCGATTGTATGAATAGTGTAGTATACATACGAGCCCCCCCCCCCCAGGAGGGGGCTGATATTTAAAATTTTTTATCCCAGAAATCTTCGCGGAATTGTACTCAATAACTTTCTAAAGTTTTATGGTGATCTGATGAATTGTGCAGTATGCATATCAGGTCCCCGCCCCTGGGCGAGCCGATATTTAAACATTTTTTATAAATCATTCGCGCGAATACAAACAATAATTTGTCAAAAGTTTTAACGCAATCGGATGAACGGTACGTAAGCGCATAAAACATGAACAAACAAAAATTCATGTTATATACGGCGGTTCAATAGTCCGCGGGTGGAATATTGTGGGATGGAATATTTCTAAGGTTTGTTGATGGGATGTGGTGGGGTATCCTTAAGGCTACACATCTAATATACTTTCACTTGAATCGCAAAGTTGCATTTTTTAAATGGAACCCCCTGTATATTATTACATATTTGGATTCCTTTGTCAATTCTAGTGTGACTTTATGTATCACACATGGTATCTAAAACAAATCGTTTAGCCGCAATTCATCTTTGTTGCAAAATGTAGATATCTGAAAAAACTAAATATCGCTGTGATCACAAAGAAGGCCATGACTGCGATGTTACTATAATAGACATGAAATGCACTAGCGTAGACCGGACGGTCAAATCCGAATTCTTCTAGTGTTTAGAGAAATTACTTTGTCAATTTAGAAAATGTCAATCAATGGTAACTTGATAATTTCAAATGTAACGGCCATTTTTTTCATTTTTGCATCAAATGCGAAATTTTTTTACCTTTCTAACGATATAAATTTATCGGTATCTGTCTTCGCTAGCTTTCTTTTAATTTCACAATTTCTGATTAATTTGCTGTATTTTTCAATTTTCAGTTTCTATTCGAGTAACTAGCAGGCTGCTGTGAAAAACCAATTCTGTCACTTTAACTTCTCTTTGACACTCACTATTTCTGAGTTCATAGTCAAGAGAAGTCGTCGATTAACGTTTAGGCAGACACATTCAGCACTTCAGTTGTTGGCCCCTTTTTCTTCGACGGTATTCTAAATTCGAATTTGTACTTGAATTTCCTCGATAATACATTATTTGGACTCTTCCGCTTAAATTAGGGACGTGTATTTTTTTATACAATTTTATATTTACAGAAAGAAAAAATAATGAGGAATCTAAAAAAATATACAGGGTGTCATTTAAAAACAATAGTTGTGTTCGTTTCCGGTTTAACCGGAAATGAAAAAAAATATTTGATAGGCCTATTAAATGTAGTACATGGCCGTAAACAAAAAATAATTTAACTTTTTTTATACATCGCAAAATAAAGAAGTTATTGAATGGTCCCTCTACTTTGGATCACACTGTATCTGCTTTGGCCCAAGTGCAACCAAAAGTTGACACAATTCATTAATCTACAGCTTCTAATTTATCCCATGTTGCCGGATCATGGTATCTTAAATCTTGGAAACTCATTTCTTACGCACTAACACTAACTTTACTTCTAGAAACTCCAGAATCGATCTCACCATTATTTAGAGTACTTGATAAAGATTCCAAACAATCATTTTCATTATCAGATACTATCTTCGTAGGTATTGGATTATCACATTCTTTTTTCATTTCTGTGGGTTTTAATTTACACAGTGATCAATCTCAAGTGTATACCACGTGATCAAAATATTTAAGTTGGTACCACTGATAGGTTGGTAAGAAGCTGTATTGCTCTAGCTACTCTAGAGTATGGTTCGAGTAAAAACTACGATCAGTATCAAATCTGTATGCAGGTCATTAACTTATACATATTACAAAATATTATCTTAATTTAAATAATGACTATTTTTTATTTGATTAGACTGCATCCCTATAAAATACAACAAAATAAATAAAATATTATTTAATGATTAGATTACATTATTACACAATAATGAATCGTAAGTATTTAAATGTTATAATTTTATTATAATTAAATAAAATTTACTGTACATGTTTATGGAATGACAATGTCTTTTACAAATTTTTTTTAACTCCTTAGGTACACATTAGTTACCACACTTTGCTTTACAGCATATGTTGAAAATGACCGCTATTAAATTGTAAACATAAGTTCGCCCTACGTTGCATATTCGCAAATACATTTTGTAACATTTCGGCACCAAGAAAACACAAAAGTGAAAAACGAAGGTATAATATGACATAAACTGACATAAACTAAAACGACTAAAACCACACTAAAAATCCAAAGCAGCCAACTGCAAAACACAACAATATTAACAACTAGGGATTTTTGTCATACCACTACAGTACACTTGAGATTGATCACGGTGTATATACATAATCACTTACACGTAGTACATAATATATAACAGCGCCGGGGAGAGGTGTCTCATGGCGGACTCGAGAATGGGGATATAATTATTACTGTGAAATGCATCTGTTTCCCTTTTATCTTAGTGCGAAGTTCCCACTGAAATAAAGACGGGTTATAACATTACGTCTGCTATATATTTTAAATGCAGGACTTAAAAACGTATGTCGATTCTAAAGTCAAAGTGCATGACGCTGTCAGATGTCTTCTTGGCTATTTAACCTCAAATTATTCCTCGTATTTCGTTCCGTATAATCGCATCGTGTTTTGTAGTTATAATAATTTATCTTTCGCTTCGTAATTTATTAGTTTCCATTGCATTTGTAAACAACAGTTTTTTTTTTCAAAACTATTATTATTAATATTCACTATTACGAGGTAAGTTTATAATGCAAAATGTATTTCCAATTGATTGAATGCATTTATTTATTGTGCAGCAAATAATGATGTCATTAAAAGGTAAATCTTTGAAAAGCCAAACTCAAGTAATGTTAACGAATATACTGCATTATTTCTAGATGGAACGTGATAACGGGGGGCCAAGTTTACCTTTAACTTCCATTATCCAGGTTCGATAATAATTTTCACTATTTAAATTTGACAGTGCGGCTTAAATTTGAAAATAACCTTGAAACATTGACGATGTTTTGTTGGTATTCAAAATTACTGACTATATGAACCAATAACGACATCCATTTTTAAAATCTTAAACCATGCTTTACTAAAAGATGAGTCATAAGACAGCTCTCGCCAGCCTGACCATAATAAAGTCGCTTAAACTTTAATAATTACTTATTTCAATAAATAATAATTTCAGAACAAAATCATTTGATAAATTCACAAAAAAAAAATTATACAGGTATGCAAAAACATTACTGCGGGTTTGTCTTGTAATAAGCTACAAAGAAACCCAATAAGCATTATATGAGTGTGAGAGAGACATAACTTTACCGATGTTGCCACTTGAACATATTTGCATGTAGGCACAAAATATGAACTACCTACTTAATTTTCTTTCAATCTAGCTCATAGATATCTTACTTAATAACTAGATAGCCAGAGCATATGAGCTGCGCGTTTAAAATACGAGACAAATTGAACATTTCAAAAAGATCGAAAATGGTCGAACATTTACAAGTATTCGTACATGCGCAGTCGTATCATTAGAATTGCCAAGTTTAATTTTTGATGTCAATTGTAATTGTCCGAAAGCGTTTCTCTAACCTCGGATTTTCGCGCTTTTCGGGTTTACTATTAGTAGAAAAAAATTAAAAGAAAATCTACAGTTTTTCAAGTGAGGTCACAAATAATTATATAATTACAACTATTTGCCTTCTTGCACAGACGGCGGCTTATGTTTACACAGTACAGTATTCACTAATGTGCAATTCCGAATACCCCTATGCGTAGTTTCAATTCGGATCATGCATGGTTTCAAGGATTGTTTATCTAGTTATTAAGTAAGATGTCTATGATCTAGCTTCAACATTTCTAACGAAACCAAAACAATTAAGATATGTTGAAAAGTCGCGTGTTCTTTGAAACTATTAAGTAAATACTTTACACTTAAACATTAAATGATAATACCTCAAATATCGAAGTTTATTGTAATTGCGAATTTATGACATGGTTCGATTACTGCTGGCCAGAAAAACCAAGAAGAAACTTACGAGAGCTACAAACAAGAACATTAACATTTGCATTGATAGTATAACTTAAGTTATACTTAGGTTTAACTTTAGCATTATAATTCTTATTGAAACACCAACTATTTTTAAAAATAAACAGAATACACTTTTTTCAAAACTCTATAAGATTCTCGAAAAGACCTCCACCTTGCGCAAGGCAGTAGGTAACCCAATCTGTGATAAAATTCAGTTGGGTGATGCTGTTTAAAGAATATGCAATTTTGACACGAAGTTCGTCCAAATTGTTAACACGTTCATCCCTGTGCCCATAAATTTGCTGGGATACGTATCCCCAAACAAAAAAGTCATTCGGCGCGATATCAATTGAGCGAGGAGGATATTTAATAGTACCTTTTCCACTAATAATACGGTTAGGGAACATAGTTTTCAAAAACTGTTAAATTCTTATTGCAATATGAGCAGGGCAGCCATCTTCTTGATAGCAAATGTCATCAAAATTTATATTGAGGCGTTGAACAGCTGGAACTATCTGGTTTCTCAATAGTTCTAAATATTTGTCCGCATTCAAGGTTCCGTTCATAAAAAATGGGCCAATTATGGAATTGCCTAAAATTTCTGCCCACACATTAACTTTTTGGGGGTATTGTGTCCGGTAAGGAATACTAATGTGTTTGTTTTCCCGAGAGTAACCAACAGGGGCAGACGGATTGTGATGGCCATGTAAGTTAAAAGAACACTCGTCGGTAAGCAAAATATTTTCAATAAATCTTTCGATTTCATTAGCCAGATTCATCATATCTTCACAAAATTCCATACGCTTTTGATGATCTTCTGGAAAAATCTCCTGTGTGGTTTGCAACTTATAGTAACGATATTGCGGACTGTTCTTGGTTCAATATTCATTTCTTCAGCAATTTTTGTACTGTTACACAGGAAATTAGTTTCTGCTAAACTGCACACTGCAATTTCTTGAAGTTCGCGCTCTTCGTTTAAGTTACGACCAGGATGCTCACCATCACGCATAATCGTACTTTCTGATGGAATTGGCCTGTTTTCATAGGAAAAAGCAATCTTACCCATTATTTCTTGTGCAGTGGTTTCTGAATAATACCACTTAATAATCTGTATTTTTCTTCAGTGGAATACGTGAGTATTGTATCGGACTTGCAAAAACACTTATTTTCAATTCTCGTTGACAGTAGCAATTAAAGTGTCATTCATACTAGCCTACTTAAAATACGCATGTATGGCATCAGCGCTTTTAGTTTGTTGTGTATTCTATCTCACTTAGCACGTGAACTGATTGTACTGTCTTTGTTTCACTTATTATAAGTCACACCCGCGATAATATTTTCTGAAATTATTTTTAAACATCCTGTACTAACAAAATTCACACAAATCGTAAAAACATTTTTTTAAATTCAAAATACGCAACAAATTTTTAATCTTTCGCAAATTTTGAAAAAAACAACCCTTACAGATGATTTGAAAACGATTACCTATTAAAATGTTTTGTTAAGAAAAAAGAATAAGTAAATGTTCCATTCTTTGTTTTATTCGCAAAATCAGCAGTTTTATTTCATTTCTGCTGATTTTATTTCAAAAACATTTGTATTAATAAAATAAAGTTGTAAACTAGAACAATTATTTCATGGGCGAATCTAAGGATATAGCTCCCTAAGATAGTTGAGAGAAAATAGAATCAAGTCCAGTTAAAAGTATTGTGTCTATTACACTGAACTATCCAGGTCTACCTTTTGCGGTCCGAATATTGGCCAATTAGCACTTTAAGAAGGCGCCTAAAATAAATCCACTGTCACGGGTATATTCATATATTACGCATAAACACACACCCTTTATATATTACAACACATAGATGTATAAATATCATTGGGAAGTGGATTCCTAAAGCCACCCCTAAGACTTGGGGCCAGATACGCCCATGTACTATTTATTATTTAGGGAATAAATTTAGAACACTTCGTATAAACATAAAATACACGACAAAAAAATTAGTCCAACCCACTAATAGAGCAAAGCCATTGAGAAATTCACAAAAACAAATGTTCATATATTGTAGTATACTAAACATTTTATATAAATTCATAATTTATTAAATTTAGTGCAATTATTTTTGAACATCCTGTACTTCTTCTTCTTTAACTTAACTTACTTTGTAACCCCCATTTACGTTCACCTGCGCTGATTGACCAAACTTGGGAAACGAAAACTGATAGAAAATAACACAAATCTTCAAAAAACTATTTTTTAATTCAAAATACGCAACTATTTTTAAATCAGGCGCGCATTCTAGAAGAAACTTAACCCCTCCAACTAAATACAAATAATTAAAAAAAACATTATTTTCTTTTATTAAGGAAAAAAATTAAGGGCGTTGCAGCATTGTAAATGTTGCTTTATGCAACATTTTTTTTCTATCCTCAAAACAATTGAAAACATTTATTTTTTTCATTTCGGCGGGTTTTATATTCAAAAAAAACAAGTAGTGGGAATATTTCGTAAAATTCAAATTTTTTTGTTACGTGTAAAATGTGTGTATCAAAAAAATTGTTAAATAAAGGGTAAATAATAAAGTAATATTTACGCCGGTGAATTGCAAATGGCGGTTGCTATATATAAATATTATATTTAGAAGACGGATTTAATTAATATACGTGATTGTTATTAAATGAATTTTCGCGTAAATTGAGTTTCTATCATTTTTGTTTGTCAACACGGTAAGTTTCAGTCAAAATTTAGTGAGAAATTGTGTAAAAGTTTCACGTTGTTTATCTTTGAATTGTAATATTACACCCCCTACATAGAGATGGGTAAATTTATAGCATCGTGACGCAATCGCAGACATACGTCGGTTTCTTTTCGTCTATTGGTTATGCGTTCTTAGGTGTTTGCTTTGTAAAGACTTATGTCTTAGTTTAGTTCCGTCGAGCAATATAATTATTTAACTCTACATTTTGCATTAAAAAGTTTTGTATTGATTTTTGGTCTAATTTTTATTTGTTTGTGTTTCAGTGTCGACCGTATATAAAGAATAAAGGTGATTTTGCATTTTTTAGTTATAATTTGTTATGAATTATGTATAGTATTGCATTAAATTGTTGTATTTGTTGAACATTTTTAGACGGCAATTTAGGGGTTCGCCAAAATGGCGTAGCGTCATTTATTCTGTATATTTTTTAAACACACTCAGTTTAATAATCACAACTTAAAAACAATCCTAAACATCGTGTAAATTTCGGTATTTTCAAATTTTTTAATAACATTTACGTAAAGGGGGGGATTTACGTAAAGAATTTACGCACCTGGTAAGTACCCCATAAAAACAAACCAAAAAACAATTCCAAACTTTTTGAAAAATAGGTAAATAGGGCTTATATTTAAGGTTATGCTTCAAAAGGTTATGTTTTGTTTTTTTTTTTAAATTCGCCGGTTTTTTAATCATTGTTTATTTTTTTAGGTTTAATACCAGTAAAGACACAAGAATGGCAGCACCACCACCTCAACAATTTTGTGTCCGATGGAACAGTTATCAATCAAATTTGCAAAATGCCTTTCCTAAATTACTAACATCAGAACATTTCGTTGACGTTACACTCGCATGTGAAAATGAAATGTTAAAGTGCCATAAAGTTGTATTATCAGCATGCTCCACTTATTTTGAAAAATTACTTTTAGACAACCCCTGCCAACATCCCATTATATTTATGAAAGACATGAGGTAACATTCAAAAATAGAGTAAATTGAATACTTACAGTTTTTATTTAGATTTCATGAAATGCAATCACTTGTCGACTTTATGTATAAAGGCGAAGTAAACGTAACACAAGATGATCTCCCCTCATTACTTAAATCGGCAGAAGCTTTACAAATTCGTGGATTGTGTGGTTCTGATCAATTACTTAATCAACATCATCTTGGCAATTTAAAAGCACAAGTAAGTATTTATTGGTCTTTTTTTAATAATAGTACGAAAATATAATAATTGTATATTATTTATATATTTAAAAGAAAATAGTTTCAATAATAATAATCAGAATAGTATTGGCAACTTTACATTATTAATCTGAATTGATTTTTATCAACGCATATTATTAAACATAAAATGTATGATAAAAACTAAATATTTAACATAAGCACAGCGTAGGAAAATACAAAAATAATTACGTAGAGTTATCAATATTGCAATTTAGTATTAATAAGAAAATTATTATACTATTTGTGTCCGCAGATGAAAGCAGCTGCAGCTAGTACAAATAGTGAGAAACCAAATGCAACAATGCCTACTAAACCAACAGAACCGCAACAATTGCTTAACTGCAAAGTTGAAACATGTGATGAAGTACCGGAACCACCGCCACAACCTTCATCATCAGAAACAGATTCAAATGAGGCAGTATTACCAAAAGGTAAAGTATGTGCTATTGCAATAAATACTAAAGACTCATTTAGTAGAGGAAGATGGGAAAGAAGAGGTAGTAGAAGAAGATTTCTGTTACGAAGGTGATAGTGAACTTATGGATACAGAGTTTTTAGAGGAAGACAGTCTTTTGAATAGCGATTCAAAAACTGACTTTGCAATTGCTAATGTTTCCTGCCAGTATGATGGTTCACCAGGTATTGCTATTTTGATAATAAATCGTAATTTAATAAAATAATTGAAGGTGGTCCGAATCGACGTATAAGGCGTTCCGATGAGGAATTACGTCGTGCCGCTGAATGTATAACAAGAGGGCAAACATTTCAGAATGTTAGCGACCAATTTAATATTCCGATCTCAACAATAAGATTTTATATGGCGAGAAAAGGTATTTTACCTAGAAGAAAAAGAGGACGATCTTGTTCGGGACCATCAGGTATCCCATTACCAACTACACCAACTTATAATGCACCTGGTAATACAAGTCCTATAGGACCACCATATCACATTGTTCATTATAAATTACCAGCACTCGGTGTATCTAAACTTAAGTAAAAGCATCGCCCATTTCATCATTATTTATTTTCTACATGGCCATTTTTAATTTATATTTTTTTATATGGTTACCGCTTCATTTAAGGTCATTTTAAATCAAATATACTTTAATCTCGGTGCTATAAGTGAAGATAAGATCTCAAATCCGACCTTGACTCTTATCACTTAACCATGACATCTTAACAGAATCTGATGACCTTGAATTTAGGCTAGTAACCTAATTTTTACAATTTTCAGAAAAATTAAAAATTTTATTGTGATTTTTGTGATTGTAATTTTATTTTTATACGTGTAAAATGCTGCATCAATTTTTGTTTTTGTGGTTATGTATCAGTATTACCAGTGATATATAATACGAATACATTAATTTTTCTGAAAATGTGATATTAGCATCACACGTCAGTAGTCTTTTAGTATTATTTTATAAAGATGCAGTTGTCCGAATTGCATATAAGTGAAATATATTATAAGTAGCGTAATCATGTATTGTATTCAGAAACGAGGGAATGTGTACAATTTTGTCCCCGACTTAAATCTGCTAGTCTGAAAATTTATGTAGATGGTCCTATTTATTTATTACAATTTTTTTATGAACGTTCGACGATGTTACTTTTTTTATATTTACGCTTATTGTTGCAATGCAGCTTTTAACATGATGTATTTTAATCAGGTGTAAATAAATATATTCAATATTTTGTTAATATTCGAAAAAGATCAAAATAAAAGAGTTGGTTAATGCAAAGATTAATTAGAACCGCACGGAACCTCATGTAGTTTAAATAAGTGTAGTTTTTAAGTAGCCCGTCGGGGTGGGCATCCGATCGTAGAAACCAGAGACACCATAACAAGGTGCCAGTTGCTAATAATCGTAACTACAGTAAAATAAACCAACTGGAAATGTATAGAAAGTGTGTGTAATTTTTTGCGTTTTAATTGAGTTTCACGTATATTGTGTTAGTTTAGATTTGTGTATATGTTTAGGCGAAATAATCTCGTATTCTGCATTTTAGTCATATTTTTTAGTTCGTAACAATGTATAATCGTGTAAGGTTACTTAAACAATTTTTGCAATGTTATATTGTACAGACTGTTTTTTTTTTTTTCATACAATAAAAATGAACGATCTGTATGTTTAAAGACTTTTGGTAGCCTACGTAATTATATACTATCAATCGACAATTGTAGATTGTTTTGTACTTGAAATCTCACGTTTCTGTTTTTCATGATGTATTATAATAGATTCTTAGTTGTGTATGTTAGGTATTAGGTGTAAAGTGCCATCATAATATATTTTTCTAGTACATAGAGCGCTTATGTCTTGTGACTTAGACATTGTATACAGTATTCACTCAAAAATATACAATACTATATTGACTATGTTCTAAAGATTTCTTTAAACTTCAACTTTTACATGTACATTCTTTTTACCTTCCAACCTACATATACACATGTAAGTATAGAAAGTATGCAATCTTATTATTTTCTTCGCTGGCGCTAAATCGACTTAGTAACTCATTTTACGATGTTTGGCAAAGTTTCGCCAAAATCGGCCATGATGTGTGTGGTTCGCCTTTAAACTTGTTTTTATACCTCCTGAAGCCTATTAGATTTTGAGACTTCAGCGGAGTGAAGGGGGGTTTATTAGGAGCAATTTTTTATTTTAATCAGGTCTTTCTGAAATCGTATATAAAAATACTAACATAGACAAAATTTTAATATTAATTCAAATTTTTTCAATATCTAAAGAACGATCCATTTTATAAAAAAATGCGCAACATATTTTTTAAAGAAAATTTAATTTTAACCTGTAACTGGCAAAATAGTTTTACTGTTCTCAATCTACTACTATTTATCTTTTGCTTATTTTACACAAATATTGCAAAGTAATTGCTTTATACTGCTATGCTATTTATAGTCTCTCCTTTCCTTACTTAGCCTACACTATCTTGTCTCCTCTACCCCTAACTGTCTTCTTCTTTTCCATGTTTCTTCCATCCAATCCGCTCCCCTTCCTTTTTCCTCTAGTATCTCTTCTGCTGTCCTCTCCCCGTTCCTTTAACTTCTTGCATTCTTTCAGCATATGTTTAATCGTCTTTATCTCTTCCCTGCACAGCCTACATTTTCTATCTTTGTCCCTTTTCCAATATTTGTTTCCCCTCTCTTCGTTTCCACATATAAATCTCGCTATTATTTTCTTTCTTTCCCTCTTCCCTCTTCAAATGTCCCGGTATCTCTTCTCCCTTAATGTTCCTATAGTTTACAATATATTTTCCTTGTTTCACCTTTGTCCATCTTTCCTGCTTTTGCATGTCCCTTCTAATTATGTCCTCTCTCGTGCTCACTTCGACCCTTCCTAGCCTCTCTACTTCTTTCGCATACCCGTTTCTTTCATAATATTCTTTTCTGGTGTCTTGTCCATATGTTATTCTTCCTTCTTTTATTTCTTTCCAGCATTCGTGTAATATTTTGCACTCCTTTATTGCTCTATATCTCACCTCCACCTATACTTTTTCTTCTTGCACCTCCTCTCTAATAATGTATCCCGGCATTTCTTTCTCCACACCCAGTACCCACTTCCAGTATTTTTCTTGCAGTCTCTATCTCTTTATACTCTTTCCACCCCCACACTTCCGCCCCGTACAGCACCACACTTTTTATTATAGTTTCTCAAATAATAGTTTCCATAAGTCCATTCCGAACATTCTTTCCCCTACACTCCACACTTGCCCCATTAATTTCTCACACGTTCTTTTATATGTTCCCCATCTTTGTTGTCTTGCCTCATCATGTATCCCAAGTCTGTGAATTCGTTTACCTGCTGTATCTCCATTTCCACTCTTTTTTCCTCCCCCTTTTCTAAGTACCATTACGTTAGGTTTGTTCCCATTTACTTCCAGATCTTTTCTTTTCAAATATCCGTCCATCGTTTTAACATCCCCTTCATTTCTTTCTGTTCCTTTGCTATTAGCACTATGTCATCTGCGTATGCCAGCTACCACACTTTCCTGTTATCCACAACCAGGCCTCCTTGTTGCCCCTTAATGTCTCCTCCAGGTCTCCAGTGTATACAGCGAGCAAGCTTGGGCTCAGTGGACATCCTTGCCTCAGTCCCTTCCTTGTTACAAATCCTTCACTTGGCTGCCCATTTACCCTACTCTATTCCTCGTTTCTTCGTATATTTCTACCATCCTTTCTATTAGCCTTTCGTTGATTTTTTTTCTCGGGCATTCCCAAAGCTTTTTCCTGTTCACCCTATCAAAAGCCGCTACTATATTTACGAATACTGTTACCATTTTCCCTCTTTTCTTTTCTAATTCCTTGTTTGCTATGTGTTTCAGAATGTACACATTATCTATCGTTTTTCTTCCTTTCCTGAACCCTGCCGGTCCATCTGGTAACAAATTCTTTTCTTCTGTTTCCTTCTTTAACCTTTCCTCGAGTACGATCCCGTATATTTTGTAGGCCGTGTTTAGCAATATGATTGCTCTATAATTTGTCACTTGCTTTTTGTTTCCTATTTTGTGCACTGGGCATATATGTCCTTCTCTCCAACTCTCCGGGAATCCTTCCCTCTCCATATTTTGCTTATTATTTCCGTCCATCCTTTTTGCTACCATTTCTCCTCCATATATCTACTCCTCACCTTGTGTCCCATCTTCTTCTGCTGCTTTACCTTTTTTCACCTTCTGTATTCCCTCTATTACTTCCTCTTCTTTTATTACTTCTCCTTCTTCGTGTATGTTCCTGAAATATTTCTCCCATTCGTTTATTTGTCTTTCCGTTTGTGTCCATCTCTTTTCTTTCTTTAAATATTCTTATACGTCTTCTTCCATTTTATATCCTTAATCTGCTCTTCCTGTTTCTTTTTGTTTTCCTCCTTTTTACTCTCGTATGTTTTCTTGTATTTCTTTACTGCTTCTTAGTGTTCTTATCGCCTTCCGCTTGGCCTCCATGCATTCTCGGTCCACCATCACTTCCAACCAGTTTTCTCTCCCTTCCATTTTTGAACTTGACTTTCTTGCACTCATTTACCTTCCCATATTGTTTTTCCCATTCTCTCTTTGTACCTCTTACTCTCTTCTGTCCACACCTTCTTGGTTATGAATTCCTCCTCCTTTACCATCTCCTTTCTTTCTCTCCATTCCATCATCAGTTCTAAAGGCTGGTAGTCCGATTCGACCCTCTCCCCTACCCTAAATGCCTTCACCTTTTCCTCAGCCTCTTCCTTCGTTATTACATAATCTATTATTGATTCTTCACTTGCTCCTATGTACGTGTACTCCCCCTCTCTCTTCTCTATTCCCATTCATTATTTCCCACCTCTTTCATTGCACACTTCTAACACTGCTTTTCATTTCATATTTAACACTATCCTTTGTCTGTCTTTCCTCCCTCTCTTTTCTTGTATTCCCCCCTCTTCCTCTATTCTCGCGTTAAAATTCCCTCCTATTATTATCATACCTTCCCCTCTCCTTCTATCACCTCCTCTAATTTTTCCCTTGTCTCTTTCTACGGTATACCATCACTATTTTTATTTTCGCTTTTCCCCACTGTATGTTCCTTTCTACAATACCTCTTCTTTGTTGTACTTTCTTTTCTTCTTCCAACCATTTTCCCACTTTTATACCCCCTTTGCTCTGTTGTTCGTTTCCGCGCACTGCACCATCCATGAGTATTCACTTGGCATTTCCTTTTCCCACCACTCTCGTTCTTTTTCTTCTAGCGATGTCCCCCACCATGTCCTGCTCTCTATCGTGCTTCCAGAAATCTTGATCTTTATTCTTAACTTCCGCCACATTCCAGAACGGTACCATTACTTCACTCGTCTCTTCTTGTATTATTTCCATTTGTTCCCTCTGTTGTTCTTGTCCATCTCCTTTACTCGTTTTTCGGTTACTTTGCCGTTTCGTCGCCCTCCTTACCCCTTTCTCCCTCCCCTATTCTTTTAGTTTTTTGGCCTTTATTTGTCACTTCTCTCTCCCCTTTCTCTGCTTAAATTCCTCGTTCTCTCATTCCATACCCATCTTTCTATATCCTACCCCTACTTTTCTTCCCACCGCTCTTCTTTCCGCCGCTTTGTTCCCTACTTCGTTTTGCACTCTTTCTTCCCTTGTTAGGTCGTGGTCTATGTAAATTCCTGTATCCCTCAGTTTTCTCTTCTCTGCATAATCTTCTTCTCCACCCAACTCTCCGTTTCCGCCACCACCATCTCATTTTCCCTCTCCGTGTTTATCACCATCACTTTTCTATTCTACTCTTACATCTAGTTTCTCTTCTATCCTTGTAATTCTTTATGTGGTTCCTTGCTTCTCCACCCCTTTATTACGATGTTGTTCTTCCTTTTCCTTGTCTCCTCATCGTCTGCTTTTTTCAAGTTTGTCTGTTCTTTCTATCAATTCTTGTTTTTCCCCCTTCCGTTCCTTTTCCCTTTCTTCCATTTGTTCTTTCATTTCTTTAATGTCCTTCCTAATTCCCATGACATTTTCTTCCATCATCTACCAAATTAACTACTTTATTTCCTTCATTGCTTTCTCTTCCGTCCTCTTTTCGCTTTCTATTACAGTGTTCCCTTTTTCTCCTGTCTTTTTATGTTTGGTGATCTTATTATTGTATTAACACACAAATTACAGCTTTTTGCTTAAAATTACCGTATTACTGTCATTCTATAAAAGGAATGTTGTTTACGAACACCCATAAACCTAGTTTTTCCCAATCTATAATCAAGTATTAAAGCTCATTAACAAACAAATAAAAGATATTATCTTTGAAAAATATGTTATTTAAAAAGAAAAATCATTTCCTTCAATTTTATGTCAATTTTGTGAAATTTATTTCTACATTTTAACTTAATTTATATCATTCAACTGAAATATTTAAAACATAAAAATATATCGAAGTAATGCATAAATGTTAAGAAAAAAACATTAGGTCTATAGGGTCCAAATTTGACAGCGTTCAATTGAAGCATTGAACTCTATAGCAACTGGAAGGGCGACTAGCATGTGTCAGGCGCAGTAGAAAGAGTGAGAGTATGCGAAAGGGACTTCCCTTTCTGACACATCGCTGTTTACCTGAATCTGGTCCTTGCGGTGATATAATCAGCTTTTACCTCGCGAGCTTGCCCTGTGCGCTTTTAAGTCTCATTTATAGTGCTACATAAGTCTTTTTTTAGTAAGTTAATATTAAAATGGTAGTAAATTGTGTCGCGTATAAGTATAAAAGTGGTTTAACATTTGCATTTAATATATATATATATATATATATATATATATATATATATATATATATATATATATATCGAATAGTGTATTTTGTTGAAACATGCTATTAGCATCTCAATCAAGCGTTAACTATAAAACACAAACAAAATGCTACAAAACACAAATTTTCTGCTTGTTTAAATCAATTTCAAGCAACACATCCGGTTGGTTATGAAGAATTTTTATCAGACTTGCATGAATTACAATTAGTGAAAAGTATCGTAAGTGTTTATTTAAAGTGTAGAAAGCCTCATGAAGCAAAATTAATAACTGCAAAAAATATTGGTAAAGTTTGGGTGTTCGACAAAAATTTACTAAGTTAATGCTCCTGTCTAGAAAACATTTTATATGTTAATTCTATGCAGTATTAAAAGCTAATCAAGCAGACGAGCGTCCCCGTTTGATTTTCTTCTTATATTCTTTTGTTTGTAACTAGCAATAAACGTCAAAATGGCAACCGCCGCAGTTAAACAAATATGCGAAGTGGAAGGGGAAGGAATAGTGAACATTTGTATGGCGCAGCGCTGGTTTCGAAAATTTACTGGCGGAGATATAAGTATCAAGAGGAAACAAGATTCTGGTCGGCCCAACTCATCAAGTAGCCGTAAGTTGTCAGCAGGATAGAAACGCGAGTTCAGGTTTGTGATCAACTGCTTTCCAATCCTTGGGATAAACGTTTCTTTAAACGGATCGTTACTTGCGATGAAAAGTGGATTTACTTCAATAATCCTAGCACACAAAATCAGTGGATTACTGTGGGCAACCTGCATTGCCGGTTTACAAACGAGAAAGATTCCAAAGGAAGGTTATGCTTTGTGTATGGTGGAATTTTGAAGGGATTATTCACTTTGAGTTGGTTCCTGATGGGCAGACGATTGATGCTAACCTTTACAGTCAACAGTTGGATAGGATGCATGATGCTGCTCTAAGTAGGCGTTACCTTGGATTGGTGAACAGAGGACGGGCAATTCTGCAACAAGACAACGCCAGACCTCATACTGCAGCTGAAGCTCAACAAAAACTTAGGGAATTGAATTTGGAGCTTCTTCCTCATCCAGCTTATAGCCCGGACCGTGCGCCTTCCGATTATCACTTATTCCGATCGATGGCGCATTTCCTACTTGGACGGCATTTTACAAGTGTTGAGGAAGTTGAAGCTGCATGCCGAGATTTCTTTAATTCCAAAGATGCTACATGGTACCGTCGTGGTATTGAAGATCTTGCAGAAAGATAGTGAAAAATATTACTTTACAATGGTTTATACTTTAGTGAATAAAAGTGTTCATTTGTTATTTTATCATTAAATAAAGTTTTTCATTAAAAAAACGTCATCCTAAGTAATATTTTACCATCATTCTAACATCCATCATTGATAAACGAAACACCCAATCCGCACATTTGGCTGCTGATTTAAGTATAGCTTCTTCGTGGGTAAAAATGGTGGGTTGACAAGGTCTATCCCCATGTTCGCTTTTAAATTTGTTACACAGCGTTCCAAAACGAATTTTAAATTGCCTCGAGGATTGACGGAAGTGTGCCTTCAGCTATGTGTTCTATTACCTCTTCTAATTTTTCACTCGAATAATCACGGTATGACGTGAATCCAAGTAGACGCTTGTATTTGCGAGGCATATTTTCTAAAAAAAAGAAAAATGTTAGTAGAAGAGAAAGACACTTGTCGCCGCCATTTTCTTTTTGTGACGTCATTTGACCTTGGAAATTCACAAGTCCGCCCACGTGGCTGATCTCGGGTTTGACCTTGGGAACTTACGATGACGTAATTTGGCCTTAGGTATGACCTCGGGCATGGCACTGGAGTTGGACTTGACCTTGGGCTAGCCAAGGTCAGAACCAAATCTGTTCAGCGGAAATTTAATAAGTGGGCCCTAATGCTAACTTGTAAGACAAGTGTACGGGATTGTCGGCCTTTCGCTCCTCTTGCCGTGGCCCCCATGGCTGGAAATAGTATTCTAATAAGGGGCCTAATGCTAACTTGTAAGATCGGTATAGGAACTTGTGTTAGGGTCAGCGCCCTCCTGTTGTAGCCCCCTTGGCTAAAAATAGTATTCTAATGAGGGAGCCCTAATGCTAATCTCTCTCGGCTCTTTCTCAAACAAACAAATCAACCTCAAAGAAATCACGCTCGATCAAATCAAAAAATCATATCAATCTCAATCAATCAACCAAATCACAGCTTGCTAAAACCAACAATTCAAAAATACCAAATTGATTTAATTTACATTTTCCAAAGCTAGCTCGCAATTCAAAAAATAACAGCCTGATTTAACTTACAGCGTGCAAAAAACCAGTCTTCAAAAAAACCGACATAGAATTAGCGTGTAACACTATTGCCACGTTTTGCATACAATGATAAAATTATGTTTTACATTTAAATTAGTAAAATGCCTATACAATAGCAATCAAACAAATATAGCCAAGATCAGGGTCAGACCACTATATTATTTTACTTGCAGGCACTGTCTTATCGGAAACACCTCTTACACAATCGGCTCTAGATCTATAAACAAGACTCGTCCTAAGTCGTTATTGAAAATGCTCAATTACCTAAATACCTATACAATACAATGCAGATAACAAGTATAACTGAACTTGAAATTAGAATCGAATAGCAACAACCTAATCATCTCTAACACACACTTATTATAATTTTTTCTATTCACCTATCCCGTTAACTACAAGTTCGTTAGTGCAACCTTGCCTACCTGTATAAATTTTTATTTACACACATTTAAAATGATTTTCAACTTGAGAATGTAAAGTAAAGTCAACCTTCAACCGTGTTTTATATTGTGTATACATACAAACAAAACAAAATTTCTCCTTGAGAGCGTAAGTAAAGTAAACCTGCATATAGTACCAGCCTATAGTTGATGCGAAAGGACAGGTACATAGGGCATTACAATAAGTGAGAAAAAGAGATCTGCAGTTTTTAGCTTCAGCTGCAGAGCTCCTGCCCACGCTATCTTGCTAAATACATCGATAACCGTCAGTGTAGAATTATATCCAGCATTATATTTACTCAGATTTTTCATATAGCAAAGACCCCGCATGTCATAACTCAAAAAATTTACTCACTATGTACTCACCTGTTTCGAGTGAATTTCTCACTACAGGTTTATGTATGCTTCTTGTTTCTGTAAACCACGCTTTAATATATATATATATATATATATATATATATATATATATATATATATATATATATATATATATATATATATATATATATATACAAGAATGACAAAATAATATGTTTCCTTCTTGTAGCAAGTGATGAGAGGTTGTACCTTTGCAGTAAAACATTTTGAGGGTAGCCTCTCTCTGGGTAGAGTACGAAAATGTATAGGGGAGGATGGGGTACAGTGTGACACGGGGTACAATGTTACAACCGGCACTATATATTTACACGATACTTCACGGCGCTGGGATATTAGCCACTCGCTATTAACAGTCTAACCTTCAATCGTACATATTCGTTGTGAAGTGTTTATACTGCTGAAAGTAAGTATTTCCTGGTTTTATAGTCAAAAAGTAAATTATTTGCGTAGATTTTAAAGTGCCTGCTGGCATTACGCATTAAACTATCGCATTGTTCCTGATTTAGGTGTTTATGGATATATTTGAGGATAAGCATGCCATGTCTAACATAACCTAAAATATTTTTGTTTTCGTACAAAATGTTTTTTTCAAGAGTCAACTCGGCACATTGTTACACTGTTACGTGGGGAACAGTGTTACATGTAATACTGTGAACCGCTTATTGAAAAATATTAAATTAACTGTTTTGTTACAGAAATGGTTCGAATAGAAAAGAAACGAGAAAGATTGCTAATTTCGATGAGGCCACTATGAAGAGAGCTGTACTGAAAGTAGTAAACAACGGTATATCTATAGGAAGCCGCACGAAATGAAGGTTTATTGCATATGACCTTAAAGCGATATGTTGATAAATTTAAGATTTCTACTGAGAAGACCGTTCTAACTCTCGATTTACACCCAATTATGAAATAAATAAGGTATTCTCAAAAGAACTGGAAGAACAACTGAGAAATTATCTGCTTACCGCCTGTCGTATGCATCATGGTCTGACTAGAAAAATGTGGTGTCTTTAGCCTATGAACTTGCGAATAAAATAATTTAAAATATCCAGCTAACTGGGATAAAAATAAAGAATCTGGTATTGATTGGCTAAGCGGCTTTATGAAGCGACATTCAACTTTGTCAATAAGAAGCTAGAAGCCATGAGTTTAGGGGTGCAACGAGCTTTAATCGTACAACCGTCAATGAATTTTTCACTAATTTAACGAGGACTTATACCAAATTTCCCCAGGGTCCTCTTCCTCAAAACATTTACAATCTTGATGAGACTGCATTAACAACTGTCCATAATCCACCAAATATTGTTGGACAAAAAGGACTTAAACAAATTGGTCAGGTAACATCGGGTGAGAGAGGTGTGCTTGTGACAGCATGTTGTTTTATAAATGCTTTGGAAAATTCTGTACCACCATATGTAATTTTTCCCAGAGTATATTTTAAAGATCGTATGCTAACAGGAGGCCCTCCTGGAGTTGCTGGTGGTGGTGAAAAAAATGGATGGGTAAACAGTGAGATATTTATTGAGATATTGAAGCATTTTCATAAATTCGTAAAAAGTACACCTGAGGAACCAGTTCTGCTCATTTTCGATAACCATGAGTCACACATTTCAATAGGCTCAATTGAGTTTTGCAAGAATAATGGAATATTGCTCCTGACAGTACCTCCACATACAAGTGGGAAACTGCAACCATTGGATAAGACTGTTTACAAATCGCTTAAAATTAATTTTAATATGGCTTGTAACGATTGGATGGTCATACACCCAGGCAAAATAATCACTATTTATGAAATAGCTGGTCTACTTGGAACAGCGTATCCAAAAGCTTTTACGCCGAGCAATATAATCAATGGTTTCAAGTCGACTGAAATTTAGCCTTTAAATAAGGATATTTTTAGTGATGATGATTTCCTATCATCTGCAGTGACAGATAGGCAACCTTCACCGGGGCCTTCAACATCATAAGCAGGTGAATTCAGCATGTTCGACAAGAGATTTAACTCCACAAAATTCACCTACACATAAAACTCCCGAAGGATCACCACAAGAAACTCAAGAATTACTAATGTCGTAGATGCACCCGCTGCACCTGTAAAAAACTGATTACACCAGTCGAATGTAGACCGTTTCCGAAGGCTTCTTTAAAAGAAAACAGAAAGTTCAGCGAAAAAGAAAGAGGAAAGGTTTGATTCTCACAGAAACTCCCATCAACGATCAAATTATTGCGGATATAATGAACAAGCAAACGGTCAAACGAAAAGTGTTTAAACAAAAAGGAAAGCAGAAATTAGAAAAAAGAATTAAACAGGACACTAGCTCAGAATCAGAGAATGAGTCAGTGTCAGTAGTAGACAGTTGTGACAGTGTTGGATCTCTGACGAAGAAGAATTAGATGTCAATTTTGTCAAAACCTGATACCAAATCATTGGTAAGCTTCCTCATCCAAAGCCATCTGGAGGGACCAGTAGAAGAGCAGAAATGTTAGTGTTTCCTGTCCATTTGCACATGTACTACAATGAACTGAAATCATTTTGTGTTCGTTTTGATTTGATTTTATTTAGTTTTTATTTATAACCAGTACTCTAATTAAGTAAAGCATTAAAAGAACTTTAATTTTGATTTATTGAAAATTCACACTGTTCCCCAATATGTAACAGAGTACCCCACTAGAGGGTACAGTGTTACATTTGACATCATTACAGATGATTGATTTTTATAATAAAATGGATATATTTACAGCAACCAAATCATAACATATAAGTTGCCAAACTTCAAGGACCATGTGAAAAATAGAATCGTTATTCCAAATTGAATATGCTAAAATAATTTTTATGTAATCTTCCCCTATATTTTAAAAAGGCGGCGTTGGATACGTTCAATTTCAATCTCATACTTTTTATAAGAAGGGTCCCAGATCAATGCACCATATTCCGGAATAGACCTTACTAATGAAAGATGAAGCGATTTTATGGTAGAGATGTCCTTGAAATTGTACCATATGCAAATAATAAACCCTAACACTTTAAAAGATTGAATGGAAAAGGTTAACGCTTTATCAAATGTAATTCCTAAATCTCTATGGGAGAGTACCGTGTTTAAGGGTGTGGCAGATACAGATCAATTGAATAATATTAAGTTTTCTCGAAAATGCCATTGATTTACATTTAGTAATATTTAAGTGAAGTTTGTTCAACTGACCCCATGATTGCAGGCTATTTCTTTCACGTTGCAGTACAGAGCAACTTATTTCATTAAAATTTTTAGGTCATCGCATATAGTAATTTCTAAGAGATATGAATATGAAGATCATTGATAAATGTCAAAAAAAGAAAGGGTCCCAAGGTTGAGCCTTAAGGAATCCCCGATGTAGGAATGAATAGTTTGGAATCATGGCTATTATAGGATACAAAGTGTAAGCGATCCGTAAGACACGATTTTATAAGATCTACTACGGAGAGACTAAAACCATATTTAGATAATTTTTTTAAGATAATATAGTAACCAATTTGATCAAAAGCTTTTTGGAAGTCCGTGTAAATCACGTCTATCTGCCCTTTTTTACCTAAGATATTACAGGTATATTGTGAAAAACATTCGAGGTTCGTTATCGTCGATCTTTTCGGAACAAAGCCATGTTGATACTCGGATAGCTGTGATTTAAATAGATAGAAGAGTTTATCATATAAGATGCATTCAAACAATTCTGAAAAGTTGCATACGATGGATATCGGTCTGTAATTTTCAACGTGAGAAGAACTTCCTGGTTGTAGTATGGGACATATCTTAGCAATCTTCCAAGTTACCGGGTAACTACTATATTTAAGAGACAAATTGAACAAAAATGCTAATGGTTTTGCCAAAATTGGTGCACAATCTTTAATTAAGTATGATGGAACTTGATTTATACGAGCAGTAGGCTTGTTTTTTAATCTTTTAATTGCAACAATGACATCTTGTTCAGTTATGCTGTTAATATCAATAATTGACTGACAATTAAACGAAAGGAAGGAGTCATCAGTTGGAATTGTAATCACAGGTAATATAATTTTTTATCTGGTGTGAACAATACACGACATTTCAACCTACACAGCGGAAATTAAAAGAAATGAAATAATTTTAATGTGTGTTATTTTCCAATAATGCACCTATTTTTAAACACCTTAGAAGGGATATAAAGCCCTAGGGCATTATGAAAAAACAGAATGCATAGTTACGAAACCAAGGTGACTGAACAACTCGATTATATTTTTTGCTAAAATAAAAGTCAAACACACTTTGTTTATTACTAAAAATACGCATGACAATAAATGTGAAAAATAAAATTCAATATCTTTTTTTAATTGAATAACACACTAAAAGGACATCAAATATACAGGAATAACGCCCTCGGTCAACGTACATCCCTTGGGTCAGAAGCCCTCGGGAAGTACAGTGTTGACCTCAGGGCATTATTATACCCATAACACCCTTGATACCTTAATTACTATAACAATTTTTTTAGGATAATTATGCAAGCTCTTTTTAATAGGTTCCTTACGAAAATAGGCACCATTGTAAAAACAAAGAACAATAATCTATGTGGTATAGACTTTTAAAACTTCATGTCAGTTAAAGGTTAATAGCTATCTAGATGTTAACTTAAAAAAAATTCCAAAGCCGCCCGCTTCTATAAAAGTATCGATAATACACTTTAAGCATTTACAATTTATTAAGAGCATAGTGACCTGCCAATATACTGGCAAACGGGATGCATGAGCGCTTGTTCTGACAAAAATTTGCATGACTGCGAAGCAGAAGTGCAAATTTTCTCAAGTAACGAGCTCCTAATACATCCTTAGCCAGTATTATCGATGCAAAGGAACTATGTACGAAATATATTTTGCTTGACCATTGCGTAAGTTAAATAACGAAAACTATGTAAACAATTTTCATGACTGTGAAGCAGGAGTGCAAATTTTCTCAAGCAAGAAGCCCAAATGCATCCTTAGCCAGTATTACCAAAGCAAAGGAAGTATGAACAAAATATATTTTACTTTATTACATAAGTTTAATAATGAAAACTGAGTAAATAATTAATCTTGTCTTTCAAGTACATTATAATAACTGTTTATTTAATTCTAATAAATAATTCATTTTATATATTGATTTGTTGTAGTTACCTGCACTTTGTTGATAACATGAAAACGATGAGTGTTGTGTAACAACATTGAACTGTACACTATACGCAACGTACAGTTCAATATATAACACTTATCGTTTAATTGAAACGTGATTGATTCAAAATGTGTAATTTGATATTTCATTGGTTGATGGGGTTAAGTTGATTATACGTATGCAATAGTCAATCACATTTATTTCATTTTTAGACTTATTTCGTTAAATTACGTGTCGTATCAAAAAATTGCATACATCATAATTAATCTATATGTTTAAATTCTATATATTGGTATTTTTATATCTTGGAAATATACAGCTGTTTCAGAAATATTTAATAAAAACCAAAAGCATAAACCATAAACCCTCCACCCCATCGCTTAATTTCACCCAAAACCTAATCAGCTCCAGGAGAAATAAAAACAAGCTTATACACGAAATTTTAAGTACATATGCGCTTTCATTCTGGAGTTATCGTGGCGAAAATTTGTCAAATGAGCTAATAAATCGATTTGACGATAGTGAAAAAAAAGTCGATTGCATAACCTTCTATACCTACATATGTATATGTGGGTTGGAAGGTAACAACTTCTTAAACTTTGTAAATAAGTGGTGTGGAACAATATATGACCTTCCAACCTACAAAGTGGAAGTTTAAAAAATGAAATAATTTTTTATGATAATTATACAAACAAATTTTTAATATGTTCATAACGAAAATAGGCAACATTGTAGAACAAAAACAACAATCTATGTCAGATGGATGTTAATAGACATATAGATACTATCTTAAAAAAAATTCCAGTGCAACTTCTATAAAACACTAATAATACAATTTAAGTATTTTCATACTATTGAATAAATTTTTTGACTTCGTTCGCTTTATATTAAACAAAAGTTAAGTAAAATTAAATTTTCTTTACAAAATATGTTCATACATTTTCTTATAAAATTAATCATTATGCAGATATATAAAAAATTCGAACCAATACTAAAATTCTACCTTAAGAATTTTTTTGCATGAACATAAATAATCGATATGTTTAAGGTCTACATGTTGGTATTTTTATTACTTTGAAATATAAAGATGTTTCATAAATATTTGATAAAAACCAAAAACTGCTCCTAATTAACTTCCCTCTCCACCGCTAAATTTCTCCCAAAATCTAATCAGCTCCAAGAGAAGTGAAAACAACCTTAAATACGAAATTTAGTGTTGTCGTTCTGGACTTGTGGATACTAACAAACATCCACACATACATGTAGACATCATAACCTTCTATACCTACATATGTACAATTGCGGCCAGGAAAAAGTTACCACTATCATTTTTCTATTTTAATTCAATAGAAAATCATTTGCGTGCGAACTTGATTAAAATGAAAGTGCTGTCACTCTGACATTAATTTCAATAATTTATTCGTATTTAGCATAATGTTAGTTAAAAGTTGTTAAATTCATGTAGGATTTGTTCTTCTTGATTGTTTCATTTCTTTGCTGTGAATAATAAAAACACTTTTTAAATTATGAAGCATTTTCAAATACTTGCGTTATGATACGCCACTGTAGATGAACGTCATATTGACACAAAAAGTCCTTTTCCTCTATTCAAAAATTTCAAAAAACCATTGCTAGATAAATGTAAATGGTAAATTTTCCAACATACATGTAGGTTGGAAGGCAGAAACAAGAGTGAATTTTATAAATACACAATAAAAAAGAAATTATTTGAGGACAAATAGAAAATTTCTATTTTAAAGTTATGCATCTACATGTCTATAAAAATATTTTCCAGTAAATAAACGATTAATATAACACATTTGACAAATATAAATACAAAAGAATTCATATAAAAAATTGGCATATCTTAAGTACACTAAAATTGGCATAATACAGATAAACTGATATGTGTCGAGCAATTAATATTTAACAAATTGCTTCAAAGGCCCCCTTTTAATGCTGTTGTTGCATTTGTGCTTGCATAGCAACTAACATCTCTTGCATACGTTTAAGTTCTGCTTCCTTCTCAGCTAGCATACGATCTTTATCACCCAATATTCCATTCTTGTCATCTGTAATACTAAAACAAACCCTCATAATTGTAATAAAACACATACGACAAACTTACACATTTCTCTTTATTGGTGCAGTACTTGTTGGTGGTGGTGGCGCACCTTTTGCTAATCTTTCAGATCGATAATTCTCATAATGCACTTCTTGGGTAACTTCCTGCAAATCTTGCATGTGTGTTATAAGCATTGTACGTAATTTAACAAAATCACAGTGTTCAGGATTTTCAACTTCAACAACACCCCATGGATAAAGTCGTCCCCTTACTTTTCTACCGCGTACTTCTAATGTTGTGTTAGAACCACACACTGCAAATGGTATCGCTTGCTTTAATTGGCGAACTTGTTCCTTATATTCTTCATCTTCATCTGAATCACATTCAGGAAGTGGGTATATTTTAATACCATGTTCTGAAATTTCGCCTAAAACACGTTGTTTCAATCTTTGAACTTCCTTTTTAGTTAACACATCAGCTTTTGCGATAACAGGAACAATATTTACTTTGTTGTGGAGTTGCTTCATAAATTCAATATCTAATGGTTTTAAGCTAAATAAGAGTTAATTAATAACAGTTATTAATGTTACTAATAATTACCCATGTCCAAACGGTGATATAAAATAAAAACAGCAATGTATACGATTATCAACTATATTTCGTCTGTTTAAACCAGACTCGTCTTTTAAAAATCTTTCAAATTGTTCATCAATATAACGTATGATTGCTTTAAAGCAATCTGTATTATCAATAGCTTCACCATAGCCAGGAGTATCAACAACAGTCAATCGTAGTTTAACACCACGTTCTTCAATTTCTACAGTCGAGGCATCTAACCGAACAGTTTGTTTACTCTTTTCTAAAAATTAATTGTAAGTTACTTAATTACATATAAAGCAGTAAATACCTATGGCATCAGGTATTACTCGTTCAGGATATAAATCAGTTAAAAATAAGGAGTTTACAAGTGTCGATTTTCCTAAACCGCTTTCACCTACAACCATTAAAGTGAATTCAAAACCTTTTTTAACTGATTTCCGATGAACTTGATTTGGTAAATTTGCAAAACCGACATATCCGGGGGTTTCTAAACCTGAAAACTGAACGGAAGAGGTTATTTTATTATTAAAATTTGTAAAAAAATTACCCCCTTTACAGAATCGCTAGACATGTTTAAATTAAATATTTAATTCGATTTTAAAATAAATTAAGTTGTTTAGAGTTGCATTAAAATTGTCTTTTTTAGGATATGATTAAAAAATTTTTTTTAAATAACAAACATAGGCGTGGCTCGTCCTACAGGGTTGGCAACATTCCAATAAAACAAGTAAGGCAACTCTAAATCAATTAATCCCTTCCCGTTAGATGGCGATTAAAAGATCATAATGCCGGATTTTTCAGTAATTAAATTCATTCAATGGTTCTTACTTTTTGCTCCACTTTACAGTTAAAATAAAAATCAGTTGAAACGTATATATCTATAACAATGAAAAAGAATTGAAAGGTGTGGAATATTTATTTTCAAACGTCTGTCAGCATGGCAATAAGCGGCGATTTACACTGATGGTTTTTAAAGGACTGCAACTTTTCGTTTGAATTTTTTACGGGCCAAATGTAGGTGCACTAGCAGCACATTATATCTTTTTTTTTATTAACTCCTTTTGCTTACAATCTGTGCTATAAGGACAATAAGTAATTGGTGTAACAGTATAAATATAAACTAAGACTACTACATATACCATGCAAGAGGTAGTTCCAGTGAAGTCACTCCCTTAATGTATATCTCAATAAAGATATTTTATAACAACAATATAAATGAACAGAATAAACATAATAATATTTTCTTAATAATCCTAATTGAACCTAAGCAGTAGGTCGTCGGGTTTAAAGAGTTTTAAACGTCTCACTTCACCCTTATTTCCAAACAGAATAGTTTACACTAAAACGTTTAATTTCGTTGCAATTACATTGTTTGGAACATACCAAGGGGCGTTGACTATCGTTCGTAGTACTTTGTTCTGGAACCGCTGCAGTATTTCCAGATTCGAGTTTGCTGCTGTTCCCCACAGCTGTATCCCGTATGTCCCAATTGGTTTCAGGATTACTTTGCATAATAATAACTTGTTTGGTATTGTTAACTGTTTGTTTTTCCCAATCTGCCAGTGCATTAGTCGTAGCTTTATTCCAAGCTGCTTACGCTTCATAAAATGTGTTTTTCCACGTAAGACGTCTTTCGATGTGAATACCTAAATATTTTGAATCCTCTGTTTGGGGTAACTGTTGATTGTTTAGCAAGTATCACAGTTTAATGTAAATGTTACTTGCACTGATTTGGACTCGTTTGCTTTGATGTTCCAGTTGGTTAGCCAGGTTTGTAATATGTTCAGGTGTCCTTGAAGATATTTTAACGCAACTATTATCATCTGCATACGTAGCGACGATAGTATTGTTAGTTACTGGAAGATCAGCCGTGTAGAGGGATACAAAGATCCCAAAACACCACCCTGTGGCACACCGGACTTGACTGTTAGGAGAGTAGTGTATTCATCCTGATATTTTACCAGGAAATACCTTTCCATTAAGCAGAATTTTAAAACAATAACATAACTGATTTATTTTAACCTTGTATTGGAGACCCTCGTGCCAGACCTTCTCAAGGCCTGGCTTATATCTAAAAATGCAGTCGAACAGTACATTTGTTCTTCAAACGCTTTGTTAATTATATTTACTATACGATGCACCTGTTCAATGGTACCGTGTTGGAATCTAACCCAAACTGATGATGAGGAATAAGTTCATGGGTATCTAGAATTGGTCGCAGTCGTCTTTGAAATTAGAAATATTTTCTCGAAAACCTTTGAAAGAAGAGGCAGTAAACTTATTAGACGGTAAGAAGTTGTTTCGTTTGGATTCTTGCCAGGCTTTACACGTTCCCGGGAAGTATCCAAGTCTTATAACGGCGTTGGAGATTAGTTGTATGGCTTTGAATCCTTTGTTTGATAGTTCTTGTAACACCTTGCCTGTGATCAAGTCGAATCCAGGGCTTTCTTGGGATTAGTACATCGTAAAATTTTATCTTTAAGTTCATGTTTTGAATTGGGATATCCATCTGATATGGTTTATTTAGAAATTCCATAAATTTAAGTTGTGTGGTGTGAAGAAATTTGTTAGATGATCTGCAAATAACGAGGCATTCTCTTTACTACTTCTAGCCCATTTACCATTTTGATCTTTAATAGGTGGGAAGGACATCTGGGGTCTTTTAAGTTTTCTGGTTGCTGTCCAGAGAAAGTAATCGGTCGTTTCAGATGCAGATATGCTACTTAAATACTCCTGGATGAATTCATTCTTTATTTGAGCAAATAACAGTTTCAGTTCTTTTGCTGCCTTATTAAATTTGATTTTATCACTCTCTGCTCTTGTTGTGAGATTTTATTAATTAACGTTGAAATAAGAATCATCATAATACCCATTTGGCTGATGAGATCTTTTATCATGTTTTTTAATTCGCTCATGTCATTGTTTTGTTGCATGGACATGGCTGGATAGATTTGATTTGGATTATTTATTTGCCGTCGGTCTTGTTGCATGCTTCGCGCATAACTCATATTATGTTGAATATATTGTGCTCTGAAGGTTCCTGGTCGCCCTGCTTTGTTTCTTAATTGTGGATACAATAGTTATTGAAGCTGCTTGTGTACAATACTGCTTCTGTAGTTGGCGAGGTGATGTTCTTTACAATTAATACACTGAACTTCTGCACTTCCTTTCTTTTTGGGACAATTTGATGTTAGTTGATTATCTAAACACTTCACACAACGTGGTGTTTTCTTACAAAAACTTTCTGTGTGTCCATATTGTCACAATTGAATTCATTAGAAGTTTAATCTTATTAATGTATTTATTATTGTCCTTTTGCTTAAGGTCAACAAAAAACAAAGGCAAACGTGTAGCGGTACGTCGTTGTTTAATATTCCACAAGTTAGTCACTTCGTGGCCTAATTCTTCAATGTTTTCCTTAATTTCATTTGTATTGGTGGAATAGTGTAGGTCCTTAGGACTACTCTAAAGCTTTTAAAATGTTTGTAGGTGTGATATTGTGTGTTTTTTGTCATTTAGCATCTTGATGATATTACTATATACATAACTATCTTTTGGATCTATCTTTACTTGTTCGCTAGTGATTTATAATGATATTTTTCTTTTGCTAGATTGTCTAGTTCTTCGATCAATGGTTTGATATTTTCTATTCCAGCAACAAAAATTGGAGGGGGTTTTGGTTGACTTGAGTTGCATTGTTTGTATTTATGTCCATCGATTCATTGCCCGCAAGACTGCTAAATTTATTATTGCTTAGCCAATTATTTTCATTCAGATCAGCTTGACCTGAGTGAGCTTCATATGTGTCGTTTCTTGTTGTTAGTAACAATTTGCCAATCTTCAGTATTTTGTTTTTGTAACGTTGAGAATTCTTGTGAACAGTAAGATGGAGGTTGAATTGGTACTTGGATTGTTTGTTATTGACTAGAACTGATAGGCTGTTGATACTAAGATTGTTTTGAAATCTTAATCTTAATCTTAATCTTAATCTTAATCTTAATCTTAATCTTAATCTTAATCTTAATCTTAATCTTAATCTTAATCAATCTTAATCTTAATCTTAATCTTAATCTTAATCTTAATCTTAATCTTAATCTTAATCTAACTTAATCTTAATCTTAATCTATAATCTTAATCTTAATCTTAATCTTAATCTTAATCTTAATCTTAATCTTAATCTTAATCTTAATCTTAATCTTAATCTTAATCTTAATCTTAATCTTAATCTTAATCTTAATCTTAATCTTAATCTTAATCTTAATCTTAATCTTAATCTTAATCTTAATCTTAATCTTAATCTTAATCTTAATCTTAATCTTAATCTTAATCTTAATCTTAATCTTAATCTTAATCTTAATCTTAATCTTAATCTTAATCTTAATCTTAATCTTAATCTTAATCTTAATCTTAATCTTAATCTTAATCTTAATCTTAATCTTAATCTTAATCTTAATCTTAATCTGGATCTGAATCTTAACCTCAGTCTTAATCTCAATTCCATCCCCAGACCCAGTCCCAGTCCCAGTCCCGGTCCCACACCCAGGCCCACTCCCATTCCCAGTTCCATTTCCAGTCCCAGCCCCAGACCCAGTCCCAGCCCCAGTCCCAGTACCGGTCCTAGACCCAGTCCCAGTCTCAGTCCCAGCCCAGTCCATTGCCAGTTACAGCCCCAGTCCTAGTCCCAGCCCCAGCCCCAGCTCAAGTCCCAGTCCAGCCCCTGCACCAGTCCCCATCCCAGTCCCAGCCCCAGTCCCAGTCTCAATCTCAATCTCAATCTTAATCTCAAACTCAATCTCAATCTCAATCTCAATCTCAAACTCAATCTCAATCTCAACCTCAATCTCAGTCTCAATCTCAATCTCAATCTCATTCTCAATCTCAATCTCAATCTCAATCTCAATCTCAATCTCAATCTCAATCTCAATCTCAATCCAAACCTCAATCTCACTCTCAGTCTCAATCTTAATGTTAATAATAACAAAATTAATAAGATTACACCTTTGTCTTATAAGTATAACACGCACGTGACATTGGTGCATTTTTGGAGCACTCTTTGTGGTATTTTTCCACTTACTTGGTTTCATATAGTGTAATTCTCAAACTAAATCTAAATTTCCTATCAGTGTATCATAAACGAATGCAGTTTATATTATTTAGGCCCTCCAACTTGACGGATTAAGTAGCTTTGTTTGCGATGCTTTCCTTAAATCACTGAACGATGATTGACTAGTAATAAAGTGAATAGTGGTATTTTTAAAGAGTTAATTTAAAAATTAAAATTAAAACAAGATGTGAACAAGAAATAGTTATAAATCTCATCTCTTTGTTTCTCAAATCATGTATTTCAATGTAAATTATACAAAACGTGTAAGTTTCAATAACATTTACAGTTATCCATAATAAAAAACTAATTAAAGTATCAAACAAATTTATAACTTTGTTTTGATTAGAATTGTGGAGATTTTGAGTAATTTATTTTGAAATACACAATATATAAGGTTAAAAAATAATTTTTGTAATTATGAGTTTAAATCACGAAAGTATACATTTTCATATGTTAACAGGAAACATACCAAAATGATAGTTGTCAATCAATATAATTCCAAAGCCAAATTTGAGTATCTTACTACAATGTCATGTGCGTTTGATAGGAAGAGATGTAATAGGTAACACGTGTCTATTAATGATTGAAGCTGATGTCATGTCAAATCTAGGAAATTTCTCTGCTTAGTATTTGCAACACTGAGAATTATATTGTAAAATCAATCGGTTTCTACCTTTTTTGCCATAGCCTCACGTGTCTGTTTTTCATTAGCTTTTGTTATCATTTTTCCGTTCAAGAAGAACTTCAGCATGTTTTTGAAAACATGAAGCGGAGAATTAATTTATGTCACAGCATCAGGGTCATCATTTTCAACATTTTTTGTAATTATATTAATTTAATGAAGAATGTTTGTATGTATTTTTGTCATAACAATGATTTTAAAATTTATTTTGTTAAATAATTGTAATTAGCAAATATTAGCAATAAACATTTCCAAAAGTAGGGGTATTATGTTTAATTTTAACAATGTTTATAATTACATGAAAGGTGATTACCCCATGGGACGCTAATGTCAATCGTTGCGACCGAAATGGAGTGTAGTGGTACCATCCTAACAAAATTTGATTGATGAGCCAATTTGTTATATTAATTAGGCCATTATAATATAATAATTAGCGCTTTTGTTATTTAATAATCTCGAAACCTTTTTTTTTTCGTTAGGCAATTCTAACAAAGGCTTTCGTTATTCAATTTGTTTTCATAAAGTTTATCATCATATAAGGTCGTCGATTGGGTTATGAAAGTTTAAAGTTGTAGCTGGTCTATTTCAATGTAGCGCTGTCGAGTTGAAATTTAATTAAGATAGGATAGAATAACAACATGAAATCATGCTATTTTACAAGTTGTCAGTCTGACATTTGTTGTTGGATAGTTATCGTTCTCATCGAACGTGACACTTCAGCTTATTAAACGCAGAAGGTAGAGCAATGCTTCCTTTTAATGTTTATGTTGTATCTATTATACTAAGAATTTATATCTTGAAATTGGGCTACTAAGAGTTTCCATATTTTAAAATTTGAGATTACGGTTTACGTAGAGTTATAATATCAAGTCATGGTAAAATTTCAGAATGAATTATCGTGTTTTGAGAATTTAAAGGAGCTTAAAGTTGTCAGTTAAATGAGCATTTCAAGTAATTCATTTGAAGATTAGTGGATTTTAGCTGAATGAATAGCTTACCTTCCTGTTATTGGTAAACAATTTTAGATCACATTAATGCGTACCATGTTATAAATTTCACGCAGGTTTGTAAGTAAGGAACACTGCCCATTCCACTGAGCTAGTTCGGAACTGTGCACTTTGTGGAGATAATAGTTATACGTTTGGCCCGTAAAAATACGTAACTAAAAACACACACGCACGCAGCACACACGCGCCCACGCGCACATGCGCACGCGCACAGGCGCACACGCGCACGCGCACACGCGCGCGCGCACACGCAGCGCACGCGACCGCATTCGCACTGCACTGCACACGCACACGACACACACGCACACGCACACACACGACACACCACACACACACACACACACACACACACACACACACACACACACACACACACACACACACACACACACACACACACACACATATATATATATATATATATATATATATATATATATATATATATATATATATATATATATATACATAGAGCTTTCAAAATTAAGACAAAAAGTTTATATAAACATAGGTTGCCAAACGCTTAGTTTTGGAGATACAGGGTTTCAAAGTTTACATTTTTTTCAGTTTTTTTAATTTATCTTCAAAACTATTTAAAATAATAAATCCAAATTTAGTACACATATTATACTCCTTAAACTCAATATTAAGAGTACTTTACCGTTTATCAATATCTACAGGGTAGTACATTTTCTGGGGTGGTACACCCTTTATCCCTCCCCCGAACTTTTCCATTGCGACGCCTCTAACTCTTAAAAACCAAAAATTTAGATTGCCCATTTGATTTAGGAACTTTTTTCGAAAAATGCATAGTTTTTGAGATAAATTAGCTGTAATCCATGAACAGCTTCTAAATGGTAAGTAAAGAACGTCTGATGCTCCCGCAAAAAATAGTGTGCCATGAAAAGAACAATAAAAAAAAAGAATCAAATTATGTCAAATCTCACGTTTTATTTTAAATCTTTTAAAATGCCATTTTTTGTTTTCTAATCAAGAAATAGCGGATATCCATTTTATTTATAGCTTTGTGAATGGAAGTTCAGAAGCAGCAGCCCGTGAATATAAATATTGCACGACGAATTTTGCGTGAATTCGACAGAGATCCCACAACTAGCATTAGAAGAGTATCCGTAGCCTTAGGTGGAGTCTCAAATACTACTATTCAACGAACATTAAGACGGGATCACCGATATCCTTACCATCTACAACCTGTTCAAGGACTACAACCAGGGGATGCAGAACGTAGAGTTGCGTATTGTCGATGGATTCTTGCTGAAAATAATAACAATCCAGGTTTTTTAAATAATGTTTTATGGACCAATGAATCCTGCTTCACTCGCCGTGGTGTGGTAAATTTTCACAACCAGCACGTTTGGGCACATAAAAATCCACATGTAGTTCGCCCGAGACATTTCCAACAAGAATTTAGTGTGAACGTCTGGATAGGTATTTACAATAATCACCTTTTTGGGCCCTACTTTTTACTACCTCGGATGAATGCTGCGGCTTTCTTGGAATTCATGGGAATATGTTTGAACATATTCCCTTAAATTTACGAAGAACGGCTTGGTTCCAGCTTGATGGTTGTCCAGCTCATTATAGCAGAATCGTTAGAAACTGGCTGGATAACCATTATCCGGTAAGATGGATCGGTCGTGCAGGCCCAGTTCCCTGGCCGCCAAGGTCTCCAGACCTAAATCCCTTAGATTTTTTTGTGTGGGGGTATTTAAAAGAAAGGGTGTATGCAACTCCTGTGACAACAAGAGATGAACTCATTAATAGGATTAGGGATGCATGTAATGAAATAAGACAATTTTTAGTTAATATTCGTCGGTGTGAATTATGTATTCAACAAAATGGTTCACATTTTGAACAGTTTCTTTAAATTTATTTATTATTACGATAGCGTTTTTGTTTTGTTGTTATAGGTTAAGTTTATTTGTTTAATATTTCGTTCTTGTTAAAATCTTAAACAGAAATTCTTTCCAATTTTTTCCAATAAATACGTATTTTTTTAATATTTATTTTGTTGTTTTACTTTTATTTTCCTTTATTTAATTCACCTGAAAAGTTAGGAAAAAATCAGTGGAGTACTACTTTTTATTAAGAGACCAAAAAAACGTGAGAATTGACATAATTTGATTCTTTTTTTTTGTTCTTTTCATGGCACGCTATTTTTTGCGGGAGCATCAGACGTTCTTTACTTACCATTTGGAAGCTGTTCATGGATTACAGCTAATTTATCTCAGAAACTATGCATTTTTCGAAAAAAAAGCAGAAGACAGAAAAGTTCCTAAATCAAATGGTTTTTAAGAGTTAGAGGCGTCGCATGAAAAAGTTCGGGGGGGATAAAGGGTGTACCACCCCAGATAATGTACCTGTAGATATTGATAAACGTTAAACTACTCTTAATATTGAGTTTAAGGAGTGTAATATGTGTACTAAATTTGGATTTATTATTTTAAATAGTTTTGAAGATAAATTAAAAGAACTGAAAAAAATTAAAACTTTGAAACCCTGTATATATATATATATATATATATATATATATATATATATATATATATACAGGGTGACAGAAAAAAGTGTCATGCATAGTGCCACGCGATAGAGGACACTAAAATAAGAAAAAAAGTTCCTACGAACTTAGGTCCACAACGCCTTCGTTTAAAAGAAAGGTGTTGAAGTTTAATTATTTTTTTTGTTCTTTTCTTAATATCTTCTTACAATGATGTAATAAGCGGACGAAATTTTGTATACAGGGGCTTTTTATCGCGCAGAATTCAAATATGACTTTAGTTCTTTTATTACTGAAGAGCAGTAATCATATTACAAGCCCCCCACGACGAATCCACCTATTTTCAAACCTCCTTTCAAAAAATTTCTTTACCACTCAAGAAAAGTGAGCTAGCTTGCCATCAAGCATAAAGTCCACTCCTGCAACAATGTCCAATGAAACATCTTCTTATAATGTGTTCAGGTTATTCCTTTTCAACAGTGCGACGAGTTCTGGTAACTCCCACTATTAACTTTTTTTTTAAACAGACAGCTTCACCACCCATCTTCATCCAAACGCCTATGCACGTCAATAAATGTTCGAACATTAGGAACCTGTCCTAATGGATATCATTCTCGATAGATACGTTGAGCTTTGGAGAAATTTGACCGAGCTTCTCGGTCAAATTTGCATTCATCAGATGCATTTTTCTCGTAAACCGTTGGTCCTAGCGACTTCAATAAGGTATACCTTTCTGAAGCAGAAAAGATGGGGAAGCAAATTTTTCCAATCGAAAATGACATACAGTGTAAGGCAAAAAAGTTAGAACCGATTCAAACAAGATGTAAACCTGTATGTGCGCCCTCTATCAGTAATAAAGAACTAAGGTCATATTTGAATTCTGCGTGATAAAAGCCCTGTTTACAAAATTTCGTCCTTATTACATCATTGTAAAAATATATTTAAAAAAAAATAATTAAACACCCTATATCTTTTAAACGAAGGCGTTGCGGACCTAAGTTCATAGGAACTTGTTTTCTTATTTTAGTGTCCTCTATCCCGTGGCACTATGCATGACACTTTTCTGTCACCCTGTATATATATATATATATATATATATATATATATATATATATATATATATATATATTATATATATATATATATATATATATATATATATATATAGTGTGCTCCAAAAAGTTTTATACAATTGGAGAAAAAGTTTATCCTACATTTCACAAAAAAAATATTCTTGATAAAAATCTAAGTAGCAAAAAATTTTGCGCGATTTGTGATTTTCCCAGATAAAAATTGCAAGATATTATTAATTAGATTATTTATTGAATAAAAGATTAAGACATGATAAACAATTGATAACCTCATTATCAGTTTATCAACAATGAATAATACGCAACTAATAAATTTTATTGAAACATGTAAAATTACTTAAATCCTTGAATATATCCAGCGTCCCTTTCCAAACAGGAAATTGTAATTATTCGTTGATTAAATTCGTTTATGAAATTTCCAATCAGATCTGGAGTTATAGCTTCATATGTTTCTCTAATGCTTCTTTTAAGACGATCAACATCTTGAAATGGTATAATTTTTCTTTTAAGTAGCTCCATAAAAAAAGTCTAATGTCCGGCGACCTTGGAGGCCATAGAAATTCCAAGCACCTCCCGATCAGTTTACCGTTAAAAGTGTGGAGGAAAAAATCCCGAATAGCTCTGTTGCAGTGACGGTGCTCCATCCTGCTGGTATCATATTTTTCCTCGTTCCTTTGTGGTAGTTCATCAAGAAAATCAGACAACTGATTGTTTAAGAATTGTAGGCGCCTTTCTCCATTCATGTTATTTCGAAAAAAGAATGGTCCAACAATTCTGTCTTTGTAAATTCCACACCATACATTAATTTTAAATGAATATTGACATCTGGTTTGGACATGGAAATTGGGATTAACATCGCTCCACCCTCGCTAATTTTGCGTACTTGCTCTCGCATTAGATGTAAACGTTGCTTCATCAGAGATCAGTACTTGTGTCATAAATCTATTATCTTCGAATTCTCCTTGGATACCAGCACAAAATTCGAATCTTCGTTCAACACCTTCTTCTTTTAAAGTATGGGTAAATAAACTGGAGTTTGTACGGTTTAAATTTATTTGACTTTAAAATTCGTGCAGCTGTAGTTTTACTTAATTCAATAAATTGGATCTTTTTCGAAGTGAATATTTTGGATTTTCTACGACCAATAGAAGCACATCAGTTTCACTGTCTTCATTTCGAACCCATGCCCGATGTTTCTTTCTAAATTTATTTTCAACGCTTCCAGTCCTTCCAAAACTCTTGAATTTATTTATTACGCATCTAATAGTTGTGAAATGTATTATTTTATCGGGGTGTCGGTTATTAAAGATTTCTGCTGCTTCCATACATATAATTTTCCCCAACAATGAGAACAATTTCAATGTTATCTTCAATACTCCATTTTACTGGCATTTCTAATTATTGCAAACACACGCTGATGTAACATTTGACATTTGTTGACAGATATTCCAATTGATTGATTGATTTGTTGGTAGATATTGCAAAGCACTATCAGAACGTGTGTAAAAAGAATGAGTAACATAAATTAGGCGCATATTATGAATGGAATCTTACGATGTTTCGTACTGCGAATTAATCTAAAAATAGCTGACGTGTTTATTGCAATATCTTTTAATTTTTATCTAAAGTACAAGTGGACATAATTTTTTGTTACTTAATGACAAGTTCAATGAAAATTTTTCAGCAATAATGAAAATAAGAAAGTGGGTAAACATATTTTTTGAAGAAAATTTAATTTTACATAACTCTTCTTTATACAATGTGTCCCAAATTCGCTTCTCTATAAAGTGATCTCGGCTTCTGTTATACTTACTGCAAGGGTTAAATGGGGAAAGTTTTAGAGGAAGCTTAGAGCATTCTATATCCGGTTTCAGATTTACGATCCGTCAATTGGTTTTGAAAATATCGGCGAAAAACCGAAAATGGCGGATTTCGTTTTTCGCCAGTAAATCCGAATTGGTTAATTTGACAGCTGTCACAATGTGAGATTATTCGGACACTTTTTTAAGACGAATAAGATGGCGTGTATGACATGTCACAATCGTTTTTTGTTATCCCACAATCTGCCTCAACTTTCATTTTTCTTATTGCCGCCATATTGGATTTGTCGATTTTTTGAACGAGCGCAATATTTCTAGTTTAATGATGTCTCACAAGTGCATAAAAGATTAGAGTTTCATCGAAATATCACACTTTCTAAAGTTAGGTCTTATTTATTATTATTAGTAGCACATGATTTATTTATCAGTAAAATTGGGTTTCATTTTTTCCATATAAGGTGGCTCTGACTTTCACGTTAAATAATTCACAGTAGTGTTGTCATAAGTAGTACGCTTTTCTGTCATTAAAATCATAAACGTGACACACAAATTGTAAAAGTCTGTTGAAAATGGCCGGTATTCCCTATTCAAATGAAGAAAAGTTTGACATGTTAGCGCTTTACTTGCAGTCAAACAGAAACGCCGACATTACCTCAGCGAGGTACCTATTTGGAGTTGTACCCCGAACGACGGCAGCCTCATAAAGCCCACTTCAGAAAAATTTTAATTAATTTAATTAACTATGGGGCCTTCGAACAACCTAAAAGCGGATACAATATTGATAATGAAAATCGTGACAGAAACATTTTACAAGCTGTCAACGAAAACCCCAGTGCATCGGTAAGAACGGTAGAACGGAAAATTCGTGTCAAAATCAACGGTACAAAGAGTGTTAAAAAGAATAACTACTATCCATACAAACCCACAATAGTCCAAGGACTTAAGGAAACTGATTTTCAAAGACGAATGCGCTTCTGCGAGTGGTATACTAGAATGTGTAATGAAAATCCCGATTTTGTTAATCATGTCTTGTGGTCTGATGAGAGTAGGTTTACGAATTGTGGAGTTTTTAATAAGCACAACATTCATCATTGGGCTGTAGAAAACCCTCCACGAAGTGGCAGAGAGACATCTACAGACCAGATTTGGAAGTAACGTTTGGTGTGGGATTATTGGTAATTTAATCTAACTTACCTATTTTAATTGGGCACCTATGTATTGCAGGAAATAGACTTATAGGATCATTTTTGTTTGACTATAACTTACACGGACAGAGGTACCTAGAGCTTTTGCGAAACCAGGTGAGTTCAGAAGAACCTGGTTTCAACTGGATGGATGTCCGGCACACAACACCATTCAAGTCAGGAACTTCTTAAGGGAGCAGTTTGATGAAAGAATTATTGCATTAAATGATCCAATATCTTGGCCTCCTAGATCCCCTGACCTTTCGCCATTGGATTTCTATTTCTGGGGTCACACAAAGAATGAGGTCTACGAGTTTGATCCTCCTGCGACCATAGAAATCCTGAGACAGAGAGTTTTGGATACATTTAGAAATAGTGTTAATAGAAATACACTTGCTAGGGTTGTACGAAAAACAGTCACCAATTGTCAAAAATGTCTCGATGTAAATGGACGTCATTTTGCAAATCTGTAAATTAATTGTAATTGTAATTTTATTGTAGGTTGTTCAAAGGTTCAAGTATTAATTAAATTAATGACGATTTTTCTGGCTTTATTTTTAACACACTCATAGCTGGGAATTTGTCCCAAAACATCTATCTTGTTGAGAGGTCGTTATTTAATTTCATATTTTATTGAAAATTCAAAGAATTTTATACATTATTTATTAATGTTATTTTGCGACAAATAAATCATGGCCTACTAATAATAAATAAAACCTAACTTTAGAAAGTGTGATATTTCGATGAAAGTCTAATCTTTTATGCACTTGTGAGACATCACTAAACTGGAAATATTGCGATCTTTCAAAAAATCGAAAAATCCAATATGGGCAATAAGAAAAATGAAAGTTGAGGCATATTGTGGGATAACAAAAGACGATTGTGACATGTCATACACGCCATCTTATTCGTCTTAAAAAAGTGTCCGAATAATCTCACATTGTGACAGCTGTCAAATTAACCACTTCGGATTTACTGACGAAAAACGAAATCCGCCATTTTCGGTTTTTCGCCGATATTTTCAAAACCAATTGACCGATCGTAAATCTGAAACCGGATATCGAATGCTCTAAGCTTCCTCTAAAACTTTCCCCATTTAACCTTTGCCGTAAGTATAACAGAAACCGAGATCCCTTTATAGAGAAGCGAATTTGGGACACATTGTATAGTTTCTTAATATAAATGGAAATAAGTATTATCAATATCTTTATAGTAGCAGGTGGCTTTGAAAATTTTTAAGTTATTATCTAGATGTCTTTTAACCTCTATCTGACATGAAGTTTTAAACGTCTGTTTGAGGCGTAGATATCTTATTTAAGATATCTATGGTTTGAGGTAGATTATTGTTTTTGTTATCCTGAAAAAATTGTTATTAAAATTATTTCATTTCTTATAATTTATTTTGTAGGTTAGAATGTAATGTGTTGTTCCACACCACATATTTTAATTTTTCATCTCAAAATGGAGTATCGAAGAGAAAATTGAAATTATTCTCATTGTTGGAGAAAATGATAGTAGGGAAGCAGCAGAAATCTTTAATAAACGACACCCGATAAAATAATACATTTCATAACTGTCAGATACACAATAAATAAATTCAAGAGTTCTGAAAGTGTTGAAAATAAATTTAGAAAGAAGGACCGGACATGGGTTCGAAATGAAGATAGTGAAACTGATTTGATGCGATCGGTCGTGGAAAATCCAAGATATTCACTTCGAAAAAGATCCAATTTATTGAGTAAGTAAAACTACAGTTGCACGAATTTTAAAGTCAAATAAATTTAAACCATACAAACCCCAATTTACCCATATTTTAAAAGAAGGTGTTGAACGAAGGTTCGAATTTTGTGCTGGTACCCAAGGAGAATTGGAAGAACAGTACGACAAGTACAGTTTGACGAAGCAACGTTTATGTCTAATGTTCATTTAAAATTAATGTGGGGTGTGGCATTTACAAATACAGTGTTGTTGGACTATCATTTTTTCGAAATAACATGAATGGAGAGAGATTCTTATAATTTTTGAATAATCAGTCTGACTTTGTTGATGAACTACCACGAAATGAACGAGATGAAATATGGTACCAACAGGATGGAGCACCGTGTCACTGTATCAACTGTTCGGGATTTTCTCCTCCATACTTTTCACGGTAAAGTGATTGGGAGATCGCCGGACATTACCCCTCTAGACTTTTTTTTATAAGGCTACTTAAGAGAAAAGGTATACCTTTACAGGCCATTTCAAATCTCTACAAGTCATGCAGAGTTTTTATCAAAAATTTTTTTTTTGTAAAATGTAAGATAAACGTTTTCTCCATTTGTATAAAAATTTTGGGACACACTGTATATGTATATATATATATATATATATATATATATATATATAGTGCGTCCCAAACGTGTAAACACTCAATTATATCAAATAAAATACTTATCTTTTGATTTTTTTAGATTTAAATTATAAATCTAAATTTGAAATTAAGTTATTTTATAGTAATGTTTGTTAAAATTGTTAAAGATTAGTAAACAATTTTGTCAAATTTGAAAATTAAAACATAAACATATATAGTATAAGTTTAACATAAACAATATAAAAATTATTATATAAATAATTTTAATGTTAATTTTTAATATGTTTAATTTTAATAATTCTATTTTAAAATTAATACAATGAATTAAATTTAAAATAAAAATAATATTATATAATGGTGAAAGTTTACATTTTCATAACTCAATTATATCAGTTATTTCTAATTTGACATAGATGAAAATTGGGAGTTTACATTAGGATCCATCAAAATAGTTTCAGTGATGTAGTGTTGCGGCTTCTACTCAAAATTAAAAGCAACTTTTATAATTCAAACGGATCACCATGTATATTATTCAGTTTTTTAATGCCCGGAATAAATCTAAATACATCTTATGTATGAAGTCTTATACTTATCTTCAACCATTTACGTAATAATTGACAGACAGAAGATTAACTCAGGATTTGAACCACGATCCACTTTATTCTTCCATCTGAGCTATCGAGGACAAGTCACAATCGATTCAAGCTTGAACTGTATGTACTTCTAGTTACGATGTATTATAATTTTATATACACAGAGTGAAGGATACAGTCAACTTTTTGTGAATATCATGTGAGCCCGCAATTCGCTAAGGTTAAAAATTATAATACATCGTAACTAGAAGTACATACAGTTCAAGCTTGAGTCGATTGTGATTTGCCTCCTCGATAGCTCAGATGGAAGAGCTCTAGCAAATGAGGTCGTGTTCAAGTCCACTCGAGTTAATCTTTACTGTATGTACTTTAAAGTTAATTTTAAATGAAATACAATTAATGACTATTAAATTGCACTTCTGTCGTTCACTAAACCAATTTCTATAGTTATCTATTACTGTTGCATACAGCAAATAAAATTAACTATCAGTCACGTGTTGTCATGTGCGAAACCTAGCAATTGCGGGCTCACATGATATTCACAAAAAGTTGACTGTATCCTTCACTCTGTGTATAAAAAATTATAATACATCGTAACTAGGGAAGTACATACAGTTCAAGCTTGAATCGATTGTGACTTGCCTCCGCGATAGCTCAGATGGAAGAGCACTCTAGCAAAGTGGAGGTCGTGGGTTCAAGTCCCACCGAGTTAATCTTTTACTGTATGTACTTTAAAAGTTAATTTTAAATAAAATACAATTAATGATTATTAAATTGAACTCTGTTGTTCAATAAACCAATTTCTATATATATATATATATATATATATATATATATATATATATATATATGTATAGTAAGTATACACATTGACATTATTTATTTCTTCTGTCTGTCTGTATTTTGTACTTCTTACTTTCTTTCTTATCCGCGCAGTAGACAAATAAGTGCCAGCACTGATCGGTAGTAGGACGATACCGTTAGTAGGGAATGCTACATTGTCCGGGGCACGACTTGTCTAGTAACAGGTCTGTCTGATAATTTAATTACTAAAAATACAATACGAACGCCTCGGGTCGACTTGGCTACAAGGGGTAGTCTACGTAGAAACAGACAGGCCCCGTTACTGACGACAGTGCAAGCGAAGAATGGCGAGTTGGAACATAGAATGATAGAGGTACGCATGGTAAAGAACTCTAAATTGCGAATGTAATGAATGAAAGGCAACTTGATATTCAGTGTATCGAAGACAAGCGCAAAGAAAGGATTCTGTGGAGTGTAGCACTATGGTTAGGAGTTGAGATTGAAATGCATAGCGCTAAAGGCGTTGAGGAGATGTGTTAAACAGTACGAATTGGTATCCCCGGGCAATAGGGTTGGAATGAAAGTGGAATTTCGAAAAAATGTTCTCATTGCACCGGTGAATGGAGAAAGAGACCAGAGACGAGAACTTCTGGAATGATGTAGAGAACGTGTTGAACGTATGTAAGCCAAACGAAATTGTGGTGATATTAGGGTGTACAGAAAGAACATACTGAACGCGTCCTCAGAAAGTTCAGACACAAAGAGTCAATGAGAATGGTGAACGCCTGGTCATCTGTGTAGAAAGAAACCTGTTTGTATCTAATAGTGGTTTAAGAATAAAAATGTACATGGCAAAAAGGTGAATATAAAAGTATGATTGACTTGATAGTGTGTGATGAACGACTTAGAAACCTGGTGAAAGATACAAAAGTAATGCTCGAATCGGACCACTTTTTAGTTGTATCGAGTGTTAGTACAAAACTGGGTCTGGAGAAGGAAAGAAACGTAGCGAACGTCCAGAATTAGGGTAGATAAACTAGTATAATGGTGCGAGAATGAAATATGCAGATGCTGTGAGTAGAGTTGAATGTGAATGAACAGTGTGGAATGAAGAAATAAAAGACAATGACGTTGAAAGTGTATGGATAAGCTTGAAAGGCGGTGTTGTCAATAATTGTGCCGTGCAATGTGGAAGGCCGACTATAGGTAGATAGAAAAATGTGCTTGGTGGAATGAATCGGTAAAAAGCAGTATGTAACAAAAAGATGCGTACATGGCAATGATTGTGGCCAAAAATGAGACTGAGAAAAAAGCGATTGTGGAGGTGTACAGATTAGGAAAAAAAGGGAAGGAGACAGTGAGAATAAGTAAAAAAGAAGCGTTGGCTGTGGAAGGAGAGAAAATGCAGAGGGATTATGAGGGAAACAGGAAACTCTTCTGTAAATGGGTAACAAATGCAAAACGTGGCCCAAAACAGAACATCACAGGAGTGATGAATAGGAGCAATGAAATAGTATGGGACGATTGTGAAGTGAGGAAGTGCTGGCAAGAATATTTCAGAAAACTGTACAGTAGTGGGGAAAATAATACTGAAGAGTGTAATAAGGAGAATGTAGAATGAATAGAGAATGAAACTAAGAAGGATATTGGGTTAAATTTAGATAGAGAAAACGGTAGGAAAGTTGAAAAATGGATGAAATCACTGATGAAATGATCAAATATGGAGGTGCAAAACTTACACAAAGATTGTGTGAATTATTCAACGTATACCTTAAGTGTGGAAAAGTGCCGAGTGTTTGAAAGAGCGCGATCATTGTACCATTGTATAAGGGCAAGGGGAACAAGAGTGATTGTAAGAATTACAGAGGAATAAGCTTGCTTAGTGTACCTGGTAAAGTATTTGGAAGAGTACTGATTGATATAGTACATGAAACTACCCAAACTAAGATCTAGGAAGTGCAGGGTGGTGTCATGTCAGGGAGAGAGGATGTGTTGATCAGATGGTTGCTCTCCACCAGGTGATCGAAAAGTGTTAAAGTGTAAAAAAGAAGCAGTACTGCGCGGTTGTAGATCTGGAGAACGCATATAACCGAGTGAATAGAGAGAATCTGTGGGAAATGGCGTAAGTAATAAAGTTTAATAAACGGAATAAAGGCAGTATATAACGGTAGCCGGGCATATGTTAGGTTGAGAGGAGGTGTGAGTGAATACTTTAATATTGAGCAAGGACTCCGACAATAGGGTGAATGTACGAGTTCTGGTGTATGCAGATGACACAGACCCTTATTAAGTAAAAATTCGGATGAGCTACAAACGTAAAGGTAAACGTGAACAAAACAAAGATTGTGGTGTTCAATCGAGAAGGTGAAAAGGGGAGTAGGGTATTTACGCTACATGGTATAAGGGATAGCGAGATTGGACGACGGGTCAATGCTGGCAGGAAAGTGATTGGAAGTATATGGACGATAATGAAAAACGAAATCATGAGCGTAGCTGCGAAATGAACAATCTATAATAGCATGTTTGTTCCGTTCATACTGTATGGAAGTGAGACATGGGTATGTAAAACAAAGTACGAAAGTAAAATGCCGTTGTTATGAATGAGATTCTTGAGAAGCGCGTGCGGTAAAACGAGAAGGGATAAGATGATAATGAAGAAGTGTGGCGAAGAAAAGACGATGTTAGATAGGTATAAAATTAGTACAATACGTTTGTTTGGTCACATCGAAAAAATGAACAATGAAAGATGAACAAAGCAAATTTGTGGGGGTGAGGTTGACGTAAAGCCGGGCCTGGTAGATCGCGTAAAACTTGGCTGAATGCAGTAGAATGTATGATAAAAGAAAGAAAAGTAGGTTTAAAAATAAAAGGGCATGTGAGAGACAATGTATTAATCTTGTGGAAGCTAGGGAAGTGTGGATGGGGCAAGATTTCAAAATAAACGTAGCGGGGATTGTTTTGCCTAGCCCCCAAGGGGATGGCGTGAATGTTATGAAAGGTCTAAAAATATAACTTATATTAAAAAGTTGTATTTAACAATATACCTAAATCTACATAATATATGTAGATATTCATATATATTAAATTTAATAGCTATTTACATTTTTATAACTAATGTTATCAGTCAGTATCAAGGTTGTACCGCAACCAATTAATTCCCATTTATAAATTTACTTATCGTATTTTGATAATGGACTCATTATAGGAATATCTTGCTTATTCAGCGGTTCTACATCAATATAGTCTAAGGAGCTACTGTAGGGTATTGCGTATTTAGCAAATTTTTCATTTGGTATCAAATTAGTATTACTTTGAAAATCATCCATAAAAATATCAGTTTTACGTTCACGTGCAAATGAAATATATGCATTATCGTGACTACATTGGATTAGCAAATAAACCATCGTAAAAACCAGTAATCCACCTAAAACATGTAAACAACAAATTTTCTTTCAGCTATTACTAAACTTACCAATTGTTAACATAAAAAATTTAAAAAGTATAGATGATGTATTACTATTTTCATTGGTCGCTAGATTTGAAGAATATTAATGTAATATTTTTCGTAGTACGAAAACTTACTTGCATCATTAATGGGTAAGGTTCCATTAGTATTGTACGAATTATTGTTATGTGATGCATTTTTGCCATCTAAAATAATTTCTACATAATTACAGAAAATCAAGGACTTTTTTCTATATACCATCGACATTTAAAATGTTTCCCATTTCACCATCTATTATTTCATTACCATCATTTACAATGGTTTTCGAGGTTAAATTTTCAGCTTCAAGAATTTCTGCAATTATTATGTTATTTGTGAATTAATACTTACTTTTTACTGTTACCAAAAGAAGGAGTTGAATGTATAAGTAAATAGGCGACATTTTGCATTACAGTTAACGTGTGTATCCATATAGAACGGTATTGTGAGAATGATTCTATGTTATTTAATTACCTACACAACAAATATTTTAACCGTTTTGATTTTGATCACGTGTTTCCTGTAATCTACAAGACTTATGATTGGTTGAAAAAAAGATAGGAGGGTAGAGGTTATCACTTGTTTCTAAAACTTCCTGAAGGGCTTTTCTACAATAATTTACACGAAAGCAAGCGAATGCATCCTCCACATAAAAACATGAAAGAAACACACTCTATTATCGTCACTAACAAAATAAAAATTAAAACTTTACCTTGCGTAGCACCAACAATAATAACAGGTTCAAGAGGTATTGCATTCGAGAGCTGACTTTCTACAGTAACGCTCTCCATATAAAATTTCGCAAACGACAAAATCCTATTGATAATTACTCGAACTGCATTTACGACAGATACTTCAATCAAAAGCACACAACTGACTAATTTTTCATCTTATCTATCGTTAATGCACAAATATTTAGCCATACTTGTGAGTATAGCATTATTTACAAAGAGTTCCTTAACGTTAATTAATTTACTCTACATTTAATTAAAGCGGCACTATTTACAGCAAGTTTGTCTTTAATTTGTTTGAGCAGCGCGATATACGGGTAACTACCTCTTCAAAAGGAACTCGCACAAAGAAATGCGTTACAACAGGTCCACATAAGTGGTCTAAGCACTTGAGAAAACACGAAAACCCTTCTATGTCCAAAGCTTGTTATTACAGACAGACTGTACACAACAGAAAATAACTTTGGGATGTGGTGAACTAATATATTATCCCATTTAATGGAACAGAGATCACTTAATCCACAATAATTCGATACACCCCATGTAATAACTTATTCCAACCCCATAACTACTCCCTTTCGCATATACTGCGATCAGCGCAAACAACGAGAAAACATGAGTCCTGTTCTCTACGGCATCTCTATCAGAACTAGTTTGTATTTTATTTGTTTGAGCAGCGCGGTATACGGGAAACTACGCCTTCAGCAGGAAATCGTTAAATTAATCCGCACACAAAAAAATGCGTCACAGCAGGTCCACAGAACAGGACTAAGCACTTCGAAAAACACGTAGACCCTTCCATGTCCAAAATCTGTCACCATAGATGGAAACGGAGATTACTTACTCTACGGTAATTCAATACATCCCCAGTATTTAATAACTTATTCCACCCCCATAACTACCCCCTTTCGTGTATATTGGGATTAGCGCGAACAAAAAGAAACGCGAGTCCTGCTGTTTACGGAATCTCTGACAGAACTAATCACTACCTTATTCAGAATTCCCCATCTTCCCTTGTAACCATTTCCATCTTACTGAAATCTTTAATAGCCAATCAAAAATAATTATTTAAAATTTTAAATCGCGCCAGAAGGTTATCAAATAAAAGCACGCAAAAGTTTAAACTCTTAATAATAATAATAATAATAATAATAATAATACTTATTTATTGTCATAATAATTCAAACAAAGTGAACATCGACATTGTCAATATACAAAGATACTCAGAAAAAAACAGAGAGACAAAAACAAAACATAAACAAAAACAAAAACAAAAAGATGTCTAATTATAGAAATCATTTACATTATACAGACATTTAGAGATCAGATGTTGTTTGACAGCATGTTTAAATTTATTTGCATTTGTTATAGCTTTAATCGTCCCTGGTAGTGAATTAAAGGCTTTTACACAAGAATAATGTGGCCCTTTTTTATATCTAGTCGTTCTGTGTAATGGAATACTCAAATTATCACAATTGCGTGTAGTCATAACGTTGTAGTTTGAAGAATTTTTATCAAAAGGTTAGAGTTCTTTTCACAAACATAACTAAAGAGTATATGTATAACGATGCAACCGTTAATATTTGAAGTTGTGAGAAATAATTTTTAGCTGAAGTGCATGGTTGTACACCAACAATGCACCTAATAATTTGTTTTGTGTGACAAAACATCTTTTAAATAAGAACTTGAGCCCCAAAACATAATACCATAAAGCAGAGTAGATTGGACATTACAGAAATAAAACGTCTTTATAACATCAATAGATACCTGTGTTTTCAAATGCCTTATTAAATAACAAATTGAACTTAATTTTTTTCGCAACTGAATACAGTAGTTAAACCACTTCAACTGATTATCCAGTGTAATGCCTAGAAATCTTATTTCATCTTGTTGAGGTATGGATTTATTTTTCAATCGCACATACAATGATCGATCTAACTTATTATCAAACATAATTACCCTGTTTTTCCTTCATTTAACTTTAATAAGTTATTTTCACACCAATTGACCATGTTACATATAACGCCTGAAGCTGATTGTGATAATTCCTGCATATTAGAGGCTGAAACAATGCAAGATGTGTCGTCCGCAAATTGATAGATCGATTGTATTTGAAGACTTTCACTTAAATCGTTAGAATACAACAAGAAAAGGAGTGGTCCCAGTATTGACCCTTGTGGGACTCCTTGGTTCACAACTGATGGTTGCGAATAAAAAGCTTTAATACTGTTATTGTCAATATCTGTTACACAGACTCTTAAAGTTCGGTCCTCTAAATAGGACTTTATCAGTTTCGCACTGTTACCTCTAAAACCGTAATGTTCAAGCTTTTGTATAAGCACTTCGTGATTCAGAATGTCAAATGCTTTTGACAAATCAAAATAAATACCAACGACATAATTATGATTTTCAATTTGATCCAAGATATTGGATATGGAGTGAAATATTGCTTTTTGAGTAGATGACTTAGGCATGAAACCAAAATGCGATTTAGATATAATAGCATTTTTGCAGGTAAATAGCATTATTCTATCATATATTACCTTTTCAATAACTTTCGAAAAATTGGAGGGTATAGATAATAACCTATAATTATTTATGTCATATTTGCTACCCTTTTTATGTAATGGAATGTTTTTTGAATTACCTTTAGCGTTTTCGGATATTCTGCAAGTAAAAGACATTCTAAATTCGAAATTAAAAAATAGAACGAAATATACTATCTCCTGTATGATCCTCAAAATTTACACAGTGTGACAACTTTGACAGGCTGTAAAATCTAAACCTTAAGAGATCAAGAAAAACGGTTTGCTCATTCCTATCCTAGTTTTTCATAAGCTATCGATTGACAATTACAAAAACATCCAATCTTCTAACAAGGGATTTATTGAAAAATCGTTAAGAAAAATTACGAAACGATGTACTATGCACTAAATTAAATGTTCAAAATGTTTTCCTTGCACTTCTTGGCAAAAGGCTAGGTGGTAGTAAAATTTTTCGATAATTTTGTGAACCATAACTTCGGTAGTAAGATCAGACTGAATTTGTATGCGTTGTCCTAAATCGTCAAGGTTCTCCGGTTTTGTAGCGTATACTTTAATTTTTGGATGCCCCCAAGTAATTTAATGGCGATAGGTTGGGAAACCTCGCTGGCCACTCTGTCGAAAGCATTCTGCCTACGCATTTGTTAAGAAAAGTTGTACTCAAATATTCCCGCACTATACGAGCCTAGTGGGGAGGGGATCCATCCTGCTGAAACCATGTACTTTGATAATTTGGGCCAGACAAACGTTGAATTTCACGAACGATTAAATTTTGAAGCATATCCAAATACCTCTCAGTTGTTAAATTCATTTCTATAATTATGACGATTCACATTTCCATTTAGCATAAATGTCGCTTCATCAGAAAAAAACAATGTTATTGAAGAAATGATTATTCTCGTCCCACTTAGCCATCATGGTCTCACAAAATTCGTTTCTTCTACCCTAATCATCCTCTGACAGCTCTTGAACAAAATGAATCTTATAAGGGTCAAATTTATTTCTCTCCAGGTTTCTTGACACTGATAAATGACTTATATCAATAACTGTTGCTGACTTCGTCCGAGAACTATGAAGATTCTCAATAAATGTGAGTAATGTGTTCAAGCATTTTTTCCGCTTCTTGCTGTTTTGGGACGCCCCGATCTGAACCTTTCTTTGTAGTCTCTCTTTTCCTCAAATCTTCTATTTTCTGTACCGTTGATTTTGCAATTGGGGGACGGTTTGGAAAATTGTTATTGAATAAATCTGCCACCTCACACGATCACCGTAACCACGCATCATAAGCCGCATGATTCTTTCTCGTTCATTTAAATTAGCCATTATTAAAAAGCAAAGCGGGTGAGATGGACAATATCTAATTTTACTTTTACGCATGTCGCGTTTCCACGGTTTTCATTTTCAACAAATTCCTTGTTAGAAGATTAGATGTTTTTGTATTTGTCAATCGATAGCTTATGAAAAACTAAGATAGGATTGTGTAAACCGTTTTTCTTAATCTCTTAGGTTTAGATTTTACAGCCTATCAAAGTGTCGAAATGGTCTATCAATTATTTCGTAAATGGTTGAAGATAGGTATTGGACTTCATACATAAGGTGTATTTAGATTTATTCCGGGCATTAAAAAAATGAATAATAACATTTATCTAAGTTGCTTTTAGTTTTTAGTAGAAGCGGCAACAATGCATCACTGAAAATATTTTCGTTGAATAGAGTATGATTGCTAATGTAAACGCCCCAATTTTCATATATATATATATATATATATATATATATATATATATATATATATATATATATATATATATATATATATATATATATAAAGTCACGGCAAAATCTTTTCCGTTGTGGGGTGAAATTGTTAGAGAGAGACAAACTTAACATACCAACTTCCATAAAAACCCTGATAATTACAAATGATATATCTATGTTAGTGAAATACACGGTGTTGGGTTGTTGGAACTGCCGAATAAATTACAATGTTGTCAGCTCTTCTGTTTACACATAACTTCTAATTTTGACGTTTTCCACATTTTGAGATTTTCGATTCGTGTGGCTTGCATTGTTCTATTATAAAAACAACTGTTCTTTTCATAACAAATCCTTGTGTCATTTGTATTTTCGTGCGTGTTATAATGTCTCGCAAACGTTTTGGAAGTAGAGGAAAAGAGCTTATAGCTTCGCTAATTTCTTATTTTGAACTCGAGCGTGATAACGGTGGACCGCTGTTACCATTGGCCGCTGTTAGAGAGGTAAGAATGAGTACCTATAGATTAATTGTGATTTCATTAATTATATCTTTGTAGCGTGTAGCCGCAGCCTTGAACATTAATCTATCTACTGTTAGTACGATTTCGCAAGCAGTTAGAAACAACGAACCATTAAGATCGCCAAAAAAAAGCAACTACATAAGAAACCCGTCACAGATGTTGCTACGTATCAGTGCGACTCTATTCGAAATAAGATATACCGAATGTATGAAAACAGTAATGTTTTGAAACAGTCTGGAACACCTAAAATTTTCGTTATTAATATTTTAGATGAGCACATAACCGTCAAGATTTTGTGGGAAAAATTAAATAACGATGATCTGTTTTCTGGCTGTATAAGGTCCCTTCATACCGTTTTGAATAATATAGGGTTTAAATGGAAAAAAGATGATCCGAGAAGAGGTCTTATGGAATTGGCTGACGTTTCGTTAAAACGATTACGCTTCCTAAAATCTTTTATGAAATATAAAGACGAATCATTATATGAATTAGTTTACATAGACGAAAGATGGATATTTCAAAATGGAACCGTAGCTCGATCATGGCAAAACGATAATCTAAAACTGTTAAAAGTACAAAAGTAGATGGCAAAAGGTAAAATGTCAATCAAACTCTTATGTTTATTATAGATAATCAATTATTTTGTAGATGTATTGTTTTACATGCAGGCAATGATCAGGGCTTTATCCCAGGTGCTGATTTAATTTTTCTTCTTCGACATCAAATCCTGATTATCATGGCGAGATGAATGAAATGAACTTTAAACGCTGGTTTGAGAACCAATTATTGTTCAATTTAGAGAAACCATCAGTAATTGTACTAGATAACGCTTTTATCATAGTACCATTATTAACAAACCACCAAATGCCACATGGAAAAAGCTGACATTCAACAATGGTTATCTAAAGAGGGCATCGCATTTGATTCCAATCTCTTTAAAAAAGAACTCTTAAATATAGTTGCAATGTAAGTATAATAATTTGTAATCTTAAATTTTTTACACATTAAATTTTAGGAATAAACCTCCCAAACAGTATGTTATTGATGAACTGGCGGAAACATACGGGCACAAGGTATTAAGGCTTCCACCCTATCATTGCATATTTAACGCAATAGAGAACGTATGGGGCATCGCCAAAACATACTACAATAAACATATAGGAAGAGATGGCAAAAGTATGCAGAGTTGCTTAAATATGTGGAAAGAGGCTTTACAAACGATTACTCCAGAAATATGGAAAATTGCGTCCGACACACAGAAGACGAAGTTACTAAATGGTGGAATCAAGTAATGTTTGACATGATGGATATTGCGCCAATTATTATTAATCCAAATGAAGACGATTCCGAAAGTGAAGATGATATTTATAAATAAAATAAATTTAAAGAATAACCTTTATATCGTCGTCGCCATGATAATTTTATCAAAAATGAATATTCAGTGTTGTTGTATAACCAAAGTGCAATGTTCATATTTAGTATTCGAATATAATTTTCTTTAAATTGAGCGTTTATTTTAATTTTATAGGTTATTCCTATATTTATAAATGTACCGAAGCTAAAACATCAATTCCAATCACATACGTTTTAATTCCCAATATTAATTGATGATAAATATAAGCTCCTCGAAATTATACATGACTACTTCAAAATGTTACAATTGCTTAATCATCGCAAAATGATCTAAGAACTGTTAAAAGTATTGTTACTTAGTTGAGAACGAGTATTTCCATCAAAAACTAATTTTCAAAATAAATGTAAACAATATAACCTAAGTATTATGTTGACGTCGAATTCCATACGTTTGGCAACAATGTCAAGCGCTGACGTTTATCCACATTGGAAAAGAGTTTGCCGATATATATATATATATATATATATATATATATATATATATATATATATATATAGTATACACATTGACATTATTTATATCTTCTGTCTGTCTGTATTTTGTACTTCTTACTTCCTTTCTTGTCCGCGCAGTAGACAAATAAGTGCCAGCACTGACCGGTGGTAGGACGATACCGTTAGTAGGGAATGCTACATTGTCCGGGGCACGACTTGGCTAGTAACAGGTCTGCCTGATAATTTAATTACTAAAAATAACAATACGAACGCGTCGGGTCGACTTGGCTACAAGGGGTAGTCTACGTAGAAACAGACAGGCCCCGTTACTGACGACAGTGCAAGCGAAGAATGGCGAGTTGGAACATAGAATGATAGAGGTACGCATGGTAAAGAACTCTAAATTGCGAATGTAATGCATGAAAGGCAGCTTGATATTCTGCGTGTATCGAAGACAACGCGCAAAGGAAAGGATGCTATGGAGTGTAGCACTATGGTTAGGAGTTGAGATTGAAATGCATAGCGCTAAAGGCGTTGAGGAGATGTGTTAAACAGTACGAATTGGTATGCGCCGGGTAATGTGGGTTGGAATGAAAGTAGAATTTCGAAAAAATGTTCTCAATGCACCGGTGAATGGAGAAAGAGACCAAGAGAGCGAGAACTTCTGGAATGATGTAGAGAACGTGTTGAACGTATGTAAGCCAAACGGAATTGTGGTGATATTAGGTGTACAGAAAGAACATACTGAACGCGTCCTCGGAAAGTTCAGACACCAAAGAGTCAATGAGAATGGTGAACGCCTGATCACCTGTGTAGAAAGAAACCTGTTTGTATCTAATAAGTGGTTTAAGCACAAAAATGTGCATATGTGTACATGGAAAAGAGGTGAATATAAAAGTATGATTGACTTGATAGTGTGTGATGAACGACTTAGAAACCTGGTGAGAGATACAAAAGTAATGCTCGAATCGGACCACTTTGTGGTTGTATCGAGTGTTAGGACAAAACTGGGTCTGGAGAAGAAAGGCAAACGTAGTGCGAACGTCCAGAATTAGGGTAGATAAACTAGTACATAATGGTGCGAGAATGAAATATGCAGATGCTGTGAGTAGAGTTGAATGTGAGTGAAGCAGTGTGGAATGAAGAAATAAAAGACAATGACGTTGAAAGTGTATGGATAAGCTTGAAAGGCGGTGTTGTCAATAATTGTGCCGTGCAATGTGGAAGGCCGACTATAGGTAGACAGAAAAAATGTGCTTGGTGGAATGAATCGGTAAAAAACGCAGTATGTATCAAAAAAGATGCGTACATGGCAATGATTGTGGCAAAAAATGAGACTGAGAAAAAAGCTATTGTAGAGGTGTACAGATTAGGAAACAAAGGAAAGGAGACAGTGAGAATAAGTAAAGAGGAAGCGTTGGCTGTGGAAGGAGAGAAAATGCAGAGTGATTATGGGTAAAAAATGCAAAACGTGGCCCAAAACAGAACGCCACAGGAGTGATGAGTAGGAGCAACGAAATAGTATGGGGCGACTGTGAAGTGAGAAAGTACTGGCAAGAATATTTCAGAAAACTGTACAGTAGTGGGGAAAATAATACTGAAGGGTGTAATAAGGAGAATGTAGAGAATAGAGAATGAAACTAAGAAGGATATTGAGTTAAATTTAGATAGAGGAACGGTAGGAAAGTTGAAAAATGGTAAAGAGGCGGCGTGGATGAAATGCTCAAATGTGGAGGTGCAAAACTTACACAAAGATTGTGTGAATTATTCAACGTATACCTTAAGTGTGGAAAAGTGCCGAGTGATTGGAAGCGCGATCATTGTACCATTGTATAAGGGCAAGGGGAACAAGAGTGATTGTAAGAATTACAGAGGAATAAGCTTGCTTAGTGTACCTGGTAAAGTATTTGGAAGAGTACTGATTGATATAGTACATGAAACTACCCAAACTAAGATCTAGGAAGTGCAGTGTGGTGTCATGTCAGGGAGAGGATGTGTTGATCAGATGGTTGCTCTCCACCAGGTGATAGAAAAGTGTAAAAAAGAAGCTGTACTGCGTGGTTGTAGATCTGGAGAACGCATATAACCGAGTGAATAGAGAGAAGCTGTGGGAAATATTAAATGAATATGGCGTAAGTAATAAAGTTTAATAAACGGAATAAGGGCAATATATAACGGTAGCCGGGAATGTGTTAGGTTGAGAGGAGGTGTGAGTGAATACTTTAATATTGAGCAAGGACTCCGACAATAGGCTGTGTGATGTCTCCGTGGTTGTTCAATGTATAAGTAAATGTGTTAGGCAAGTAACTACCGATACAAATGGTATAATGGTTGGTGACGAAATGTACGAGTTCTGATGTATGCAGATGACACAGACTCTTATTAAGTAAGAATTCGGATGAGCTACAAACCTAAAGGTAAACGTGAACAAAACAAAGATTGTGGTGTTCAATCGGGAAGGTGAAAAAGGGAGTAGGGTATTTACGCTATATGGTATAAGGAATAGCGAGATTGGACGACGGGTCAATGCTGACAGGAAAGTGATTGGAAGTATATGGACGATAATGAAAAACGAAAGCATGAGCGTAGCTGCGAAATGAACAATCTATAATAGCATGTTTGTTCCGTTAGAACTGTATGGAAGTGAGACATGGGTATGTCAAAAAAAGTACGAAAGTAAAATAAATGCCGTTTCATGAATGAGATTCCTGAGAAGCGCGTGCGGTAAAACGAGAAGGGATAAGATGATAATGAAGGAGTGTGGCGAAGAAAAGACGATGTTAGATAGGTATAAAAGTAGTACAACACGTGTGTTTGGTCACATCGAAAAAATGAACAATGAAAGATGAACAAAGAAAATTTATGGGGGTGAAGTTGACGTAAAGGCGGGCCTGGTAGATCGCGTGAAACTTGGCTGAATGCAGTAGAATGTATGATAAAAGAAAGATAAGGAGCTTTAAAAATAACATGTCAGAGACAATGTATGAATCTTGTGGAAGCTAGGGAGGTGTGGATGGAGTAAGATTTCAAAATAAACGTGGCGGGGATTGTTTTGCTTAGCCCGCAAGGGGATGGCGTGAATGTAATGAAAGGTCTAAAAATATACTTATATTAAAAGTTGTATTTAATAATATACCTAAATCTACATAATATGTGTATATTCATATATATTAAATTTAAGCTATTTACATTTTTATAACAAATGTTATCAGTCAGTGTCAAGGTCGTACCACAACCAATTAATTCACATTTATAAATTTACTTATCGTATTTTGATAATGGACTCATTATAGGAATATCTTGCTTATTCAGCGGTTCTACATCAATATACTCTAAGGAGCTACTGTAGGGTATTGCGTATTTAGCAAATTTTCATTTGGTATCAAATTAGTATTACTTTGAAAATCATCCATAAAAATATCAGTTTTACGTTCACGTGCAAATGAAATATATGCATTATCGTGACAACATTGGATTAGCAAATAAACCATCGTAAAAACCAGTAATCCACCTAAAACATGAAAACAACAAATTTTCTTTCAGCTATTACTAAACTTACCAATTGTTAACATAAAAAATTTAAAAATTATAGATGCTGTACTACTATTTTCATTGGTCGCTAAATTTTAAGAATATTAATGTAATATTTTTAGTACGAAAACTTACTTGCATCATTAATGGGTAAGGTTCCATTAGTATTGTACATTATTGTTATGTGATACATTTTTGCCATCTAAAATAATTTCTACATAATTACAGAAAATCAAGGACTTTTTCTATATACCATCGACATTTAAAATGTTTCCCATTTCACCATCGACTGTTTCATTGCCATCATTTACAACGGTTTTCGAGCTTAAATTTTCAGCTTCAAGAATTTCTGCAATTATTATGTTGTGAATTAATACTTACTTTTTACTGTTATCAAAAGAAGGAGTTGAATGTATAAGTAAATAGGCGACATTTTGCATTACAGTTAACGTGTTTATCCATATAGAACGGTATTGTGAGTATGATTCTGTTATTTAATTACACAACAAATATTTTAACTGTTTTGATTTTGATCACGTGTTTCCTGTAATCTACAAGACTTATGATTGGTTGAAAAAAAGATAGGAGGGTAGAGGTTATCCATAAAATGAACTACGCCGCAAATGGGTTAAGAATTTAAGATTTTCACCCTCTTCTAAACATCAAGAAGGTTGTAGTAAAAATTCACTATTGTGATAAGAGTTTATCGAACTTATGTGTCTCGACCCACTAAAACTTGCATATAATTATGCAAAGTTTGATAATACCACAGATAATATTTTATAACTTTAATTAAATACAAAAATAATACATATAAATTTCAATGAGCTTAAAGAGAAGACGTGTTAAAGTTTTCATAAATTTTCTTATGAGAAAAAGCTTATAAACAGCGGAAAACTTTGTTTAAATACATTTTAAGTAAAAAGCGAAGGCTTTAAAATTTTTCAATTAGGTATAGTATTCATTAAAAGTGCACCTATACAAAATATCACAGAAAGCTTCACAAAATTTCTTAAAACTTCAGTTGTGCTTGTCGGACATTGGATTTGTAGTAATTCTAGCTACAGCTTCCTTATAGTTTGGTAACGAATTAGTTGAACTGCTTCGTGAGTTATCAACTGAATTGGTATAGGTCGGAGGTAAATCATAATCAACCATATTCCCATTACTACTGCAACTGTGTATTACTATTGCAACAGGACAGTTAACATTTGCATTAGTGACATTATCAGGAGCACGTGTTAAACGTGTTCTTGGATAGGATGAATTCTCATTTGTCTCGAAACAAAATTTTATGATTAAGTAGGTTACAATCGAAACAAAAATTATTCCTGAAAATACTGAGTGTAAATTAAATATTCTTCAATCTCACTTACCAGTTATGATAAATACTAAAAACATTTTGAAATCATTCACTTTTAAGCCTTTTTTTCTTAAGTGGTAAAGGGCTGATTAAATGAATATACCTAATAGGGTGAGGGTAGTTTTATTCATAGTTTGAAATTTCCTATGCGTTACTGTTTAGTGTTTCAATTTTATTATCTCAAACTCTTTCCTTTATTGAATTTTTTAATGATGTATGATGCTAGGGTAAATTAAACATTTGTGTTAAACAATTTTTAAACAATTGTGTTTAAATTGAGCGCTATTTTTCTCTTTAATGCATGTTTGCCAACCTGTTACAAATCACCCTATTTGCTCATTGAAGTATTGAATAAATTTGTAAATTGAAGAGTTATATTCACAATAAACATCGGCTCAACATTTTCACTTATTTAATTCATTTGCATATTGACCAATTATTTTGTGGTGACTAAAGGTGACCTATTTACACCATTGTTTATATATTTAAATGTATAAACAATGCTTCACGTAACAACACCTATTCAAAACCGATAATTTACAAGAACTAGTCATTAATGTATGTCATAAAAATAAATGTAGATATTTCCATGGATTACTTACTTTGAGGTTAATTAGTTTGTATTTTAAATTACTTAAATGTACCTTCTAAAACAAAAATAAAAGCTAGATGTTACAAATATCCCCATGTCTTGGGAGTACTTTAAATGTAATTGTAGTCGCCTTTTAAAGTCATGTTTGAAACAAAAGTATTAGGGTAATAAGTTTTCCTACCATGTAAGAAAGTGATTCATATTGCACAATTAAGTACAGAGAATAATACTTTTGCACACTAGTGCATTCAGTTTCTCACTGTTGCGAAAATAAAAGATGTATGCTTTTACTGCATTGCTTTCTATAAGTAACCATAGCAACTACTGTTGTCATCGGCCTGACAGGGAGTTCGGTCACATCAAAGTTGCCACGCTTACTGACAGACTTTTATGATTTGATAAGTAAATATTCAGGTAATCGTCCTTAAGTTCATAATATTTAGAACTACACTATTTGTTAGGGCATGATTATTTCTTAATAAAAAACTTGAAATATTAGATTAAGTATATTTTGTAATTGTTTAGTTTGTGATCAATAAAACATTAAGGAGACTGTCTTTTTTCATGGTTATAGGAAAAATAGTGTACATGAAGTTCCACGATAGTGTTTATCCTGCACCGTCTTGTGCGATATCTACCACTTAAGTAGCTTGTTATGTAACACTATAACAAAATTTGATAGAAAAGTTAATTTTTATTAGATTAATAAATACAAGTCAGTTGGGCAGGCCATGATTTGCTTTGTAAAAAAATCTGTTGTGGCCAGCACATGACTTCTTATGCTGATGAGAGAAACATCATGTTATACCAAACCTATCTGACACATTGTGAGGTGGTGCGTCAGTTTAAGAATGCCAGTTTAATTTATTACTATTTTCATTTAGGTGTTATGTGCAAAGTATCTTACTTTTGAGGTTTGGGTCTATTTTGAATTTGTAATCTTTATTAAACTTTTGCAACATAAAGTATATCACGTATTATAGAATTATAGAATTATAGAATGTTCGTAAATAGTTAGAATTAAATCGCAATTAGTTTTAACCAATTATTTAATAGTATCACCTATAAGTACATTTGACCCATTCATCTCACATATGAGGAGAATTGAGTAGCTATTAGGGATGTTTGGGTATTTGGTAATTTAAATATTTGTATTTAATTAGCGAAACATTAAAAATAGTAATATACTAAACCGAATATATTTGACAGTAAATATGCTTATGGTAGAAGTAAGTAATCTTAAAAATAATGGAATACCTACTAATTTTATTGAACTTGTGTAGAAACTTACTAAAAAAAATAAACACTTTTTTACAGGTTTAGACTCTAAAATAAAGTAATTCAAATATAATAATAGCTATTGTAATCTTTGGAACATTCAAAGAGAAATTAAAAAACACTTTTTAATGCAAATTTTCTATACCACTTAAACTGACTAGAAATGATTTGATTGCTCTCTAGTACAGCCAATTGAAATCGCATCACCATATTTTTAAAACTGATATCATCAACTTTGTCCTCACTTTCTGGAGAAAAAAAAAGTTGTTGAAGTACCCTTCTTCCTCATGAAGTTGACCTTACCTGTTTGATTGCTGTGTATTTCCTCGATTTGTGCTACACAGTGAATATCGGGGATACTTTTCAATTGCTTTCAGCTGAAAATCTGATAACAATAAAATCGTCACCTGTGAAAGTTGGCGGAGTGGTCAAAATCTGTTTCAAGTTCAGTATTGTCATAATCTGATTCACCTGAGCTGGCAATAGAAACTTCATCACTATCTTCAGTTTCAGACTCATTCTGAATCTCTGCCTCTTTTACATGAGGTTAACTTTCACTAGCTCCTGCTTTTGCTCTCTTTGGTTTATTGATGACAATTTTGTCGATATCCAAAACTTTTCTTTTACTATTCATTTAGGAAGAATGAGTGACCAGAGAATCCCCAAAATGGTCTCAAAAGAAATCCTGGAACACAGAAATAGAAGAGGCGATCCGGAGGAGTGGCTGCAAGAAGACTTAAAGAGCTGGGAGTGGGGAAAATTGGGAAACAGCACAACAGAGATTAAAATGGAGGAAACTTATCAACAAAGCCAAGGGCCTCAATGGCCTCTAGAGATACTATATATTTGTTTGGCCTTTAATGATTTCTCATTTTCTATCCTTTCAAATTCTTCCTGCAGGTGTCTGTCAATATTCTTGTCTTGCCTTTCTTGCGCCTTCTGTCAGTTTTCTTTTCTGCCTTGGGAAAAGGCCTGATCATTTCTGGAGTTCCAATCACATTGTTATGTTAATTTTTTTAGTCACAGCTGTTCTTGATTCTGGAGACAACATAATGTTCGATTCCAGTTGTAGGAAGTGGACTTTATATAACGGTGTTATATTTATTTGATTGAAACTTGCTTGAGGATCAGCTGATTCAATCTTATGTTGTTTTGTGGCGTTTGCATCAAACTCTCTGCTTCTTGGCACCTACTTCAGTCTTCTGTTCATCAACTTCAGACATACCTTCCTGAGTAACTGTTTAACTTCACCAGTGTTTAACTTTTTGGAACATCATCTCGATCTGTAACAGAAATCAGATTTAAATATATCAGATGACAAATTGTTTCAGAATTAAATCATTCGAAGCTGCAGCGTTGCAATAATCCGTCCATATACAGATACATCTAAGGGAAGAAGGCGATGACTACAGTGTGGTAGGAATGTCAACGAGTGTATTCCGTTTTCTTTGCCAAAGCAACAATATCAATGTTCACATGGCTTTCGTGATTGTTCAACAGCAGCAAACACTAATTTTCCTTTGTAGCTTCATCACTGCAATAAAATTTTCTTTGATCATCCAACCACGGATTAGATAAACCGGGGTGTTCTCTTTAAATTTCGTCAAGGTGAAATTATGGCAGGGCAATGTGTTACCTGCAGCGTTTATAAAATAGCAAACAGACTAATTTTCCTCTTTCAGCACTTGTCACCTACCCCATTTGTTTCTGTCCTTTGTGGATATTACCCTAGGGGCTTATGAAATGGTACAGCCGTCTCATCCAAGTTAAATATACATTCTGACGAGAATCTATGCTTTTCTAATATACAGACTAAATTTTCGAAAAACTTGCCAATATTGAATTTGTAAAGCTAAATATCCCAACAACCAATCTCGTCCCGCCGATTTATGTTCATCCACTCCCGTGGATATGTTATTTCTAAATGTTTAGCGAATCGAATGCAACAGCTTTGTATGCTTAGTATCTAAGCTGTATAGTGCATTTTGCACATTCTCAAGTATTTGCAAAGATGGCTTTCCTGCTCTACACTGAAAACCTTCCTGGAAGCGGGATTGGCCAGATTCATTTATCTGCTGCCCTTCAGGAAGATATTTGTACATGCCATTGCAGAGCCGAAAATCTAAAGCCCAAATCGTCAGCAACTCTCTCCTGATGTTTAGTCCATGTTGTATAACACGAGTGACAGCATATTTGATCTCTTCCTTAGTTTTCCTGGATCTCGCAGTTTTTTTTTTGTGTATATCCGTGGCATCGTAGTGCAGACAAGGAAAGGTATAAATGACACTTAGGTAAGTACCTAGTTATGTAGATGTTGTTTAGAATGATAATATCTAATCCATATGATTTGGGTCATGGTTCAAACAACCCACACTTTTTTCTGACCCATTCATACCGCTTATACCAACATACTAAAATGAGCTCGGATATGCTACTTCTAATAAAGCTACGTTATGTTTCATATCGATAATATTTGTCTTAGTAATCACAAATTGTAAGAATACTTTTTGTGGATATTTCAGTTGATGCACAAAAACTGCCTCAAAACAAATATAGGTCACTTTTCAGTTCGCAAAAATATGTTTGTTAATAAATTCTGCACTGACCACAATAGCCATACCTTTTCAATGGAAATGAGCTTTGATATCATATAAGATCGCAGTGGACGCCCACGAATTGGAGGCACACCGACAAGCAGGAGGTAGAAGACAGACAGACCACCACAAGTACAGGATGATCCATTATAATGTCGCCCTTTTAATTTTTTTATTTTACGCGTGACATTTAAAGTATTATGTGAAAATATGCAATAGATATTTGGAAAATGATCAGTATATAGGGAAAACAAAAGTTAATTTTTTAATTAATCACCCAATATATGAAATTATTTTTGATTCCTCGTAAAATTCTAAGCATAATTGATTAAATATAGTATATAGTAGCGCCGGGAGAGGTGTCTCATGGCGGACTCGAGAATGGGGATATAATTATTACTGTGAAATGCATCTGTTTCCCTTTATCTTAGTGCGAAGTTCCCACTTAAAGAAAGACGGGTTATAATTTATACGTCTGCTATATATTTTAAATGCAGGACTTAAAAACGTATGTCGATTCTAAAGTCAAAGCGCATGACGCTGTCAGATGTCTTCTTGGCTATTTAACCTCAAATTATTCTTCGTATTTCGTTTCGTATAATCGCATCGTGTTTTGTAGTTATAATAATCTTTCGCTTCGTAATTTATTAGTTTCCATTGCATTTGTAAACAACAGTTTTTTCAAAACTATTATTATTAATATTCACTATTACGAGGTAAGTTTATAATGCAAAATGTATTTCCAATTGATTGAATGCATTTATTTATTTTTCAGCAAATGATGTCATTAAAGGTAAATCTTTGAAGAGCCAAACTCAAGTAATGTTAATGAATATACTGCATTATTTCGAGATGGAACGCGATAACGTGGGGGTCAAGTTTACCTTTCCATTATCCAGGTACGCTAATAATTTTCACTATTTAAATTTATATTTATGTAATATTATGTTGCAGCGAACTGCTCTCGCATGCGGTATTTCCGAGAAAACGTAACTGGACAAACAAGAATGGCTCTCGCTTTAGAATCTGGGAAATCGGCGCCGGATTCACCGCAAAACATAGGCTGCGTTTGAAGTCGAAGTCAGAGGATGTCGACGAATACGTGAAAGCCGTTTTGAAACGAAAAATTCACCCCATGCATGCAACTGGTAAATCATTCAGAAATTATTGTTGAAATGGAGTTAATCACTGTTTAATTTTTAGGCTCACATATTACTATCAAAAACTCCAAACTGAACTTAAAGAAGATAAAATATTTACCTTCAGTAAAACGAGTTTGAAACAATTGTTACACAAAATTGGTTTTGAATTCAAAGTTGACGATGGAAGAAGGCGTTTAATGGAGCAGGTTCATATTGCTGGTGCTCGAGCAACATTTTTGCGAAAATATTTTGCTAATAAAAGTTGTGAAATTAGTTACGATCCTGTCTTTTTGGATGAGACGTGGATTTTTAGTCGAGGAAGCGTTCGAAAATCATGGCATGATAATGATTTGAAAAGCACAAAAAACAAACCGCTAGGAGAAGGGAAACGGTAATTAAAATAGTCCGATTTGTTAAAGATATTTTAACCGAACAAATTTTAGTTTTATCGTACTGAGTGCTGGCAACAAGGATGGTTTTATACCTAATTCATCATTGGTATTTTCCAGTAAAAGTAAGACAGCAGACTACCACGATAATATGAACGCTGATTTATTTCAAAATGGTTTCAAAGAACAAATTTAGAAAACCAAGTTTGATAATTCTTGACAATGCCAGTTATCATTCTACATTAGTAGAAAAATTACCTTCAAGTAGTTGGAAGAAAGATCTTCAATTTCTTCAAGTGGAATTATTACAAATTGCCAAGGATTTACAAGTTCCAAAAATATATGCAATTGATGAAATCGCTCATCAATGAGACATCAAATTTTACGTTTACCTCCGTATCACTGCTAATTCAACCTATCGAGTTAATATGGGCAAATTGTAAACAGTATTACAACAAAAACGTTGAAAGACAGGGCTTCAGGGACGAGAATGTTTTATCGCTATGGAAGGATTCATTAAACCAAGTAACTGGAGAACTGTGGCAAAAGTGTATTTACATGCTGAAAAGGAAATGAGCCAGTGGATGGACGTTACAAAAAGAGCTTAGGAAATGGTAAAACCTCTAGTAGTCAATGTCGGAGAGTGGAGAGAAGATGATAGTGAAAGTGAAGGTGATGATTTTTAATTATAAGATGTCCAATATTTGAATTTAAAGCAAAATTAGAATCTTAGTTACTTTTAACATTGTAAAGAATTATTATATTTAACATATACCTCTGTAGCTGTATTTAGGTAAATATATATATATATATATATATATATATATATATATTATAAATGTATATATGTAGATGTAGCTGTAGATGTGTAGATTTTTGTAGATGTAGATGTAGATGTGATGTAGATGTGGATTTATGTGAATGTGAATGTATGAATGTGTATAATGAATCAGTGAATATGAATGTGGATGTTGTGATATATATATAATGAATATGAATATGAATATGAATAGAATATGAATATAAATATAAGTATACATAAGAAAAACGAAGCATAAGCATAAGCATAAGTATATAACTATAAGTATAAGTATAAGTATAAGTATTATAATATAAATATAAATATAATATAAATATAAATATAAATATAAATATAAATATAAATATAAATACAAATATATATTAATTACAATCAAATTAAATAATTATAATAATAATATATACAAATTTTAAAATTATATATTAAATATAATGCATATTTAATTATGATTACAATATGAATATAGTAAATAATGTTATTACTAATTATATAATTACTGATTGCAATACAAATACAATATACAATACAATACAATGTACAAATATCAATTATACAATAATAATTTACAATATTCTTAATTATAATTAATAATATATATTATATGCTATATATGATTAATACTATATTACAATTATATAAATATTATCAATACTTATTTATATACAATATACAAAATATAATACAATAAATTATGAATAAATAATAAATTACAATTATAATTCGAATTATTAAATTATAATTTATATTATAATATATAATGCTGAATTATATTTGATTATAAAATACTTTAATATAATTACAATGCTAATATATTTAAATTCAATTAATAATTTGATATAATAATTATTATATTAATGAAATTATATAATTATGAATTATAATTATATAATATATCATGCAATATTAAATGCAATTATAAATATAATACATGTATATGTTTTAAATTTTAATATAATTAAATGTATATTAATACAATAAATTAATATAAATATAATATGAATTACAAATTATTACAGATACATTAAATACAATACATATACAAATACAATCAATACAATTATTACAAATAATTTAATATATATAATTATTATAATTATCAACTAATTACAATCAACAAATATAAATGTAATATAATTATAAATTTTATACATTACAAATATTTAATAATTATTAATAAATTACATGTAATTCAAATTAATTTCAATTATATTAATACAAATACATACAATTTCTGTCAATTATACTGAATTAATTTAATAAATAATAGATGCAAATTTGTAATTAAATACTTTAACAATTATAAATAATGTAATTATAATTATAATTAAATATCAGATGTTATATCAATGCATAATAATACATATAAAATACAATATGAATACAATACAATCAATGAATTATAATAATCAGATAACAAACATTTATTTAATTATGATTATGAATTATAATTTCTTGTAATTATATACAATATGTAAATTATGAATATTTATTAAATTGTGAATACTGAATTATAATGTATCAATTATCAATATAATTTCATTAATTAAATACAAATTACTTAATTATAACAATCAATGCAATGAGTGTTTATTATGATTATTATTGCATACATATTAATAAATAATACAATATAATACAATATATATATAAAATATATACATACATACATACAATACAATACTATACTATATATATATATATTATTTTATAAGTATAAAATAATAATGTTGTTGTAATGTTGTATGTAAGTGTAATGTATGTATGTAATGTGTAAGTGTGAACAATATGTATGTATGTTGAATGTTAATGTGATGTGGTGTAATGTGATGTAAATGTATGTGATGTTGTGGTGTATTTAATGTGATGTAATGTTAATGTAATGTAATGTTGTGATGGTGATGTGAGTGTGATGTGAGTGTGAATGTGATGTGATATTGAGTGTGATGTGATTGTGAGTGTGAGTGTGATGTGATGTGAGTGTGATATTTGTGAGTGTGATGTGAGTGTGATGTGATTATGTGATGTGATGTGATGTGATGTGAGTGTGATGTGATGTTGTGAATGTGAATGAATGTGAATGTGAATGTGTGAATGTGAATGTAATGTGAATGTGAATGTGAATGTATGAATGTGAATGTGAATGTTGTGAATGTGAATGTGAATGTGAATGTGAATGTGAATGTGAATGTGAATGTGAATGAAATATGAATGTGAATGAATGTGAATGTATAATGTAAATGAATGTTGTAAATGTAATGTAATGTAAATGTAAATGTAAATAAATGTAAATGTAAATGTAAATATAAATGTAAATGTAAAATGTAAATGTAAATGTAAATGTAAATGTAAATGTAAATGTAAATGTAAATGTAAATGTAGTAATGTAAATGTAAAAATGTAAATGTAAATGTAAATGTAAATGTAAATGTAAATGTAAATGTAAATGTAAATGTAAATGTAAATGTAAATGTAAATGTAATTAAATATAAATGCATGTAAATGTAAATGTAAATGTAAATGTGTAAATGTAAATGTAAATGTAAATGTAAATGTAATAATAAATGTAAATGTAAATGTAAATGTAAATGTAAATGTAAATGTAAATGTAAATGTAAATGTAAATATGTAAATGTAAATGTAAATGTAAATGTAAATGTTAAATGTAAATGTAAATGTAAATGTAAATGTAATGTAAATATAAATGTAAATGTAAATGTAAATGTAAATGTAAATGTAAATGTAATGTAAATGTAATGTAACTATAATGTACAGGTGTGTGCAGGTAGTACAAATGTGTACAGGTATATACAGGTTGAACAATATGGGTACAGGTGTAAATGTGGGTACAGGTGCAGGTACAGGTACAGGTACAGGTGTGTTGATGCAGGTTGCAGGTACAGGTATAGGTGCAACAGGTACAGGTACAGGTGAGGTACAGGTGGACAGGTAATATGTGACAGGTACAGGTGCATGCACAGGTACGTGGGTAGGTACAGGTGATACAGGTGCTGTACAGGTACAGGTACAGGTGTACAGGTACAGGTAGGTGGTGCATGTACAGGTGTAAGTATGGTATGTACATGTACAGGTACAGGTACAGGTGTGGAGTGGTACAGGTGTACAGGTGGGTACAGGTTGTACATGCAGGTATTATAAATGTAAGTATAAGTATAAATATAAATATAAATATAAATATAAATATAAATATAAATATAAATATAAATATAAATATAAATATAAATATAAATATAAATATAAATATTTTTATTATGCTCTAGCAGTCTTTCACAAAAAATCATGAAAACAAATATAATACCACAAATAAAAATATATAGTGAAAAACGTTAAAGAAGTACTGACTGAAATAATAAAATCAATGAATGTCTTAAACTAGCTGTGAAACCACACAGATCGTGTATGACAAGTTTAAGACTGAAACAGTACAAATTCAAAAGTACACAAAATGTTACAGTAGCATCGTCGTGGACTTATTAAAGATGAAATGGATGTGGACGCCAAATCAAAGAAACGAAATCTAAACTCTCCAACGTTGTCAAAGGAGAAGAAGGTTGGATAACATCGACCTGAAAGAGCACAAACCAGAAAGAAAGGATGGTAATGAAAGCTATCAAACTGTGATAAATACAATGTGATATATGTCATTATACTATCTGTGATATACTTTAGTCATTAGGTTTACCTTATGCATTAGTTTAGTTTTTATACCTTTTACTTATTTTTTTTGCATATTTTGCTTTATTCTAGTCATATTTATTTATATTTGTTTTTATTAAAACTACAATTAAAATTGAACCTCAAAACAATATACTGCAGTGGAATTGCAATGGGTTAAAACACGCTACTGCGTTAAAAATGCTCATAACAGAATACAGGCCTTTTGTTATGTATTCAAGAAACTCACCTAAAGGAGCAACAATTCCATCTTAGAGGTTTCAGAGACTATGGCAAAATTGTCTAGATAATGACAGGGCTAGTGGAGGTTGTAATATTTAAACAAACATACCAGAAAATTAATATTACTACAAGACTGCAGGCAGTTGCAGTAGCCATCATGTATCCCGTAAGAATCACGATTTGTAATATATATCCCATCATTCTGTTGGAATAGCAATGACATAGAAGAAATTATAGCACAATTAAACCTTTCTTGCTAGGTGATTTCAATGCACTCAACAGGATGGGGATACACATACTGATTTACGCGGGCGCATAGTGTATGTATTGACCTGCTATTTCAACGTCAACTGTGGCAATGAATTTTAAATGGACACAGCGCCGGATCTTATAATAGTGACCACTATCCGATTATTATGACCTGTCCACAAAAGATTACCAAAGTACCAAAAATGGTTACTACATAAAGCAAATTGGGTGACAAACGACAGGTGCAAAATACATGATGTAAACGAAAACGTCTTTAAATTGAGCGTTTATTTTAATTTTATAGGTTATTCCTATATTTATAAATGTACCGAAGCTAAAACATCAATTCCAATCACATACGTTTTAATTCCCAATATTAATTGATGATAAATATAAGCTCCTCGAAATTATACATGACTACTTCAAAATGTTACAATTGCTTAATCATCGCAAAATGATCTAAGAACTGTTAAAAGTATTGTTACTTAGTTGAGAACGAGTATTTCCATCAAAAACTAATTTTCAAAATAAATGTAAACAATAAAACCTAAGTATTATGTTGACGTCGAATTTCATACGTTTGGCAACAATGTCAAGCGCTGACGTTTATCCACATTGGAAAAGAGTTTGCCGATATATATATATATATATATATATATATATATATATATATATATATATATATAGTATACACATTGACATTATTTATATCTTCTGTCTGTCTGTATTTTGTACTTCTTACTTCCTTTCTTGTCCGCGCAGTAGACAAATAAGTGCCAGCACTGACCGGTGGTAGGACGATACCGTTAGTAGGGAATGCTACATTGTCCGGGGCACGACTTGGCTAGTAACAGGTCTGCCTGATAATTTAATTACTAAAAATAACAATACGAACGCGTCGGGTCGACTTGGCTACAAGGGGTAGTCTACGTAGAAACAGACAGGCCCCGTTACTGACGACAGTGCAAGCGAAGAATGGCGAGTTGGAACATAGAATGATAGAGGTACGCATGGTAAAGAACTCAAATTGAATGTAATGAATGAAAGGCAGTGATATTCTGCGTGTATCGAAGACAACGCGCAAAGGAAAGGATGCTATGGAGTGTAGCACTATGGTTAGGAGTTGAGATTGAAATGCATAGCGCTAAAGGCGTTGAGGAGATGTGTTAAACAGTACGAATTGGTATGCGCCGGGTAATGTGGGTTGGAATGAAAGTAGAATTTCGAAAAAATGTTCTCAATGCACCGGTGAATGGAGAAAGAGACCAAGAGAGCGAGAACTTCTGGAATGATGTAGAGAACGTGTTGAACGTATGTAAGCCAAACGGAATTGTGGTGATATTAGGTGTACAGAAAGAACATACTGAACGCGTCCTCGGAAAGTTCAGACACCAAAGAGTCAATGAGAATGGTGAACGCCTGATCACCTGTGTAGAAAGAAACCTGTTTGTATCTAATAAGTGGTTTAAGCACAAAAATGTGCATATGTGTACATGGAAAAGAGGTGAATATAAAAGTATGATTGACTTGATAGTGTGTGATGAACGACTTAGAAACCTGGTGAGAGATACAAAAGTAATGCTCGAATCGGACCACTTTTTAGTTGTATCGAGTGTTAGTACAAAACTGGGTCTGGAGAAGGAAGGCAAACGTAGTGCGAACGTCCAGAATTAGGGTAGATAAACTAGTACATAATGGTGCGAGAATGAAATATGCAGATGCTGTGAGTAGAGTTGAATGTGAGTGAAGCAGTGTGGAATGAAGAAATAAAAGACAATGACGTTGAAAGTGTATGGATAAGCTTGAAAGGCGGTGTTGTCAATAATTGTGCCGTGCAATGTGGAAGGCCGACTATAGGTAGATAGAAAAAATGTGCTTGGTGGAATGAATCGGTAAAAAACGCAGTATGTAACAAAAAAGATGCGTACATGGCAATGATTGTGGCCAAAAATGAGACTGAGAAAAAAGCGATTGTGGAGGTGTACAGATTAGGAAAAAAAGGGAAGGAGACAGTGAGAATAAGTAAAAAAGAAGCGTTGGCTGTGGAAGGAGAGAAAATGCAGAGTGATTATGAGGGAAACATGAAACTCTTCTGTAAATGGGTAAAAAATGCAAAACGTGGCCCAAAACAGAACGCCACAGGAGTGATGAGTAGGAGCAACGAAATAGTATGGGGCGACTGTGAAGTGAGAAAGTACTGGCAAGAATATTTCAGAAAACTGTACAGTAGTGGGGAAAATAATACTGAAGGGTGTAATAAGGAGAATGTAGAGAATAGAGAATGAAACTAAGAAGGATATTGAGTTAAATTTAGATAGAGGAACGGTAGGAAAGTTGAAAAATGGTAAAGAGGCGGCGTGGATGAAATGCTCAAATGTGGAGGTGCAAAACTTACACAAAGATTGTGTGAATTATTCAACGTATACCTTAAGTGTGGAAAAGTGCCGAGTGATTGAAAGAGCGCGATCATTGTACCATTGTATAAGGGCAAGGGGAACAAGAGTGATTGTAAGAATTACAGAGGAATAAGCTTGCTTAGTGTACCTGGTAAAGTATTTGGAAGAGTACTGATTGATATAGTACATGAAACTACCCAAACTAAGATCTAGGAAGTGCAGTGTGGTGTCATGTCAGGGAGAGGATGTGTTGATCAGATGGTTGCTCTCCACCAGGTGATAGAAAAGTGTAAAAAAGAAGCTGTACTGCGTGGTTGTAGATCTGGAGAACGCATATAACCGAGTGAATAGAGAGAAGCTGTGGGAAATATTAAATGAATATGGCGTAAGTAATAAAGTTTAATAAACGGAATAAGGGCAATATATAACGGTAGCCGGGAATGTGTTAGGTTGAGAGGAGGTGTGAGTGAATACTTTAATATTGAGCAAGGACTCCGACAATAGGCTGTGTGATGTCTCCGTGGTTGTTCAATGTATAAGTAAATGTGTTAGGCAAGTAACTACCGATACAAATGGTATAATGGTTGGTGACGAAATGTACGAGTTCTGATGTATGCAGATGACACAGACTCTTATTAAGTAAGAATTCGGATGAGCTACAAACCTAAAGGTAAACGTGAACAAAACAAAGATTGTGGTGTTCAATCGGGAAGGTGAAAAAGGGAGTAGGGTATTTACGCTATATGGTATAAGGAATAGCGAGATTGGACGACGGGTCAATGCTGACAGGAAAGTGATTGGAAGTATATGGACGATAATGAAAAACGAAAGCATGAGCGTAGCTGCGAAATGAACAATCTATAATAGCATGTTTGTTCCGTTAGAACTGTATGGAAGTGAGACATGGGTATGTCAAAAAAAGTACGAAAGTAAAATAAATGCCGTTTCATGAATCCTGAGAAGCGCGTGCGGTAAAACGAGAAGGGATAAGATGATAATGAAGGAGTGTGGCGAAGAAAAGACGATGTTAGATAGGTATAAAAGTAGTACAACACGTGTGTTTGGTCACATCGAAAAAATGAACAATGAAAGATGAACAAAGAAAATTTATGGGGGTGAAGTTGACGTAAAGGCGGGCCTGGTAGATCGCGTGAAACTTGGCTGAATGCAGTAGAATGTATGATAAAAGAAAGATAAGGAGCTTTAAAAATAAAAGGGCATGTCAGAGACAATGTATGAATCTTGTGGAAGCTAGGGAGGTGTGGATGGAGTAAGATTTCAAAATAAACGTGGCGGGGATTGTTTTGCTTAGCCCGCAAGGGGATGGCGTGAATGTAATGAAAGGTCAAAAAATATAACTTATATTAAAAAGTTGTATTTAACAATATACCTAAATCTACATAATATGTGTAGATATTCATATATATTAAATTTAAGCTATTTACATTTTTATAACAAATGTTATCAGTCAGTGTCAAGGTCGTACCACAACCAATTAATTCACATTTATAAATTTACTTATCGTATTTTGATAATGGACTCATTATAGGAATATCTTGCTTATTCAGCGGTTCTACATCAATATACTCTAAGGAGCTACTGTAGGGTATTGCGTATTTAGCAAATTTTTCATTTGGTATCAAATTAGTATTACTTTGAAAATCATCCATAAAAATATCAGTTTTACGTTCACGTGCAAATGAAATATATGCATTATCGTGACAACATTGAATTAGCAAATAAACCATCGTAAAAACCAGTAATCCACCTAAAACATGAAAACAACAAATTTTCTTTCAGCTATTACTAAACTTACCAATTGTTAACATAAAAAATTTAAAAATTATAGATGCTGTACTACTATTTTCATTGGTCGCTAAATTTTAAGAATATTAATGTAATATTTTTAGTACGAAAACTTACTTGCATCATTAATGGGTAAGGTTCCATTAGTATTGTACATTATTGTTATGTGATACATTTTTGCCATCTAAAATAATTTCTACATAATTACAGAAAATCAAGGACTTTTTCTATATACCATCGACATTTAAAATGTTTCCCATTTCACCATCGACTGTTTCATTGCCATCATTTACAACGGTTTTCGAGCTTAAATTTTCAGCTTCAAGAATTTCTGCAATTATTATGTTGTGAATTAATACTTACTTTTTACTGTTATCAAAAGAAGGAGTTGAATGTATAAGTAAATAGGCGACATTTTGCATTACAGTTAACGTGTTTATCCATATAGAACGGTATTGTGAGTATGATTCTGTTATTTAATTACACAACAAATATTTTAACTGTTTTGATTTTGATCACGTGTTTCCTGTAATCTACAAGACTTATGATTGGTTGAAAAAAAGATAGGAGGGTAGAGGTTATCCATAAAATGAACTACGCCGCAAATGGGTTAAGAATTTAAGATTTTCACCCTCTTCTAAACATCAAGAAGGTTGTAGTAAAAATTCACTATTGTGATAAGAGTTTATCGAACTTATGTGTCTCGACCCACTAAAACTTGCATATAATTATGCAAAGTTTGATAATACCACAGATAATATTTTATAACTTTAATTAAATACAAAAATAATACATATAAATTTCAATGAGCTTAAAGAGAAGACGTGTTAAAGTTTTCATAAATTTTCTTATGAGAAAAAAGCTTATAAACAGCGGAAAACTTTGTTTAAATACATTTTAAGTAAAAAGCGAAGGCTTTAAAATTTTTCAATTAGGTATAGTATTCATTAAAAGTGCACCTATACAAAATATCACAGAAAGCTTCACAAAAATTTCTTAAAACTTCAGTTGTGCTTGTCGGACATTGGATTTGTAGTAATTCTAGCTACAGCTTCCTTATAGTTTGGTAACGAATTAGTTGAACTGCTTCGTGAGTTATCAACTGAATTGGTATAGGTCGGAGGTAAATCATAATCAACCATATTCCCATTACTACTGCAACTGTGTATTACTATTGCAATAGGACAGCTAACATTTGCATTAGTGACATTATCAGGAGCACGTGTTAAACGTGTTCTTGGATAGGATGAATTCTCATTTGTCTCGAAACAAAATTTTATGATTAAGTAGGTTACAATCGAAACAAAAATTATTCCTGAAAATACTGAGTGTAAATTAAATATTCTTCAATCTCACTTACCAGTTATGATAAATACTAAAAACATTTTGAAACCATTCACTTTTAAGCCTTTTTTTCTTAAGTGGTAAAGGGCTGATTGAATGAATATACCTAATAGGGTGAGGGTAGTTTTATTCATAGTTTGAAATTTCCCTATGCGTTACTGTTTAGTGTCTCAATTTTTATTATCGCAAACTCTTTCCTTTATTGAACTTTTTTAATGATGTATGATGCTAGGGTAAATTAAACATTTGTGTTAAACAATTTTTAAACAATTGTGTTTAAATTGAGCGCTATTTTTCTCTTTAATGCATGTTTGCCAACCTGTTACAAATCACCCTATTTGCTCACTGAAGTATTGAATAAATTTGTAAATTGAAGAGTTATATTCACAATAAACATCGGCTCAACATTTTCACTTATTTAATTCATTTGCATATTGACCAATTATTTTGTGGTGACTAAAGGTGACCTATTTACACCATTGTTTATATATTTAAATGTATAAACAATGCTTCACGTAACAACACCTATTCAAAACCGATAATTTACAAGAACTAGTCATTAATGTATGTCATAAAAATAAATGTAGATATTTCCATGGATTACTTACTTTGAGGTTAATTAGTTTGTATTTTAAATTACTTAAATGTTCCTTCTAAAACAAAAAATAAAAGCTAGATGTTACAAATATCCCCATGTCTTGGGAGTACTTTAAATGTAATTGTAGTCGCCTTTTAAAGTCATGTTTGAAACAAAAGTATTAGGGTAATAAGTTTTCCTACCATGTAAGAAAGTGATTCATATTGCACAATTAAGTACAGAGAATAATACTTTTGCACACTAGTGCATTCAGTTTCTCACTGTTGCGAAAATAAAAGATGTATGCTTTTACTGCATTGCTTTCTATAAGTAACCATAGCAACTACTGTTGTCATCGGCCTGACAGGGAGTTCGGTCACATCAAAGTTGCCACGCTTACTGACAGACTTTTATGATTTGATAAGTAAATATTCAGGTAATCGTCCTTAAGTTCATAATATTTAGAACTACACTATTTGTTAGGGCATGATTATTTCTTAAAAAACTTGAAATATTAGATTAAGTATATTTTGTAATTGTTTAGTTTGTGATCAATAAAACATTAAGAGTCTGTTTTTTTCATGGTTATAGGAAAAGAGTGTACATGAAGTTCCACGATAGTGTTTATCCTGCACCGTCTTGTGCGATATCTACCACTTAAGTAGCTTGTTATGTAACACACTATAACAAAATTTGATAGAAAAGTTAATTTTTATTAGATTAATAAATACAAGTCAGTTGGGCAGGCCATGATTTGCTTTGTAAAAAAATCTGTTGTGGCCAGCACATGACTTCTTATGCTGATGAGAGAAACATCATGTTATACCAAACCTATCTGACACATTGTGAGGTGGTGCGTCAGTTTAAGAATGCCAGTTTAATTTATTACTATTTTCATTTAGGTGTTATGTGCAAAGTATCTTACTTTTGAGGTTTGGGTCTATTTTGAATTTGTAATCTTTATTAAACTTTTGCAACATAAAGTATATCACGTATTATAGAATTATAGAATTATAGAATGTTCGTAAATAGTTAGAATTAAATCGCAATTAGTTTTAACCAATTATTTAATAGTATCACCTATAAGTACATTTGACCCATTCATCTCACATATGAGGAGAATTGAGTAGCTATTAGGGATGTTTGGGTATTTGGTAATTTAAATGTTTGTATTTAATTAGCGAAACATTAAAAATAATATACTAAACCGAATATATTTGACAGTAAATATGCTTATGGTAGAAGTAAGTAATCTTAAAAATAATGGAATACCTACTAATTTTATTGAACTTGTGTAGAAACTTACTAAAAAAAATAAACACTTTTTTACAGGTTTAGACTCTAAAATAAAGTAATTCAAATATAATAATATCTATTATAATCTTTGGAACATTCAAAGAGAAATTAAAAACACTTTTTAATGCAATTTTCTATACCACTTAACTGACTTGAAATGATTTGATTGCTCTCTAGTACAGCCAATTGAAATCGCATCACTATATTTTTAAAACTGATATCATCAACTTTGTCCTCACTTTCTGGAGAAAAAAAAAGTTGTTGAAGTACCCTTCTTCCTCATGAAGTTGACCTTACCTGTTTGATTGCTGTGTATTTTCGATTTGTGCTACACAGTGAATATCGGGGATACTTTTCAATTGCTTTCAGCTGAAAATCTGATAACAATAAAATCGTCACCTGTGAAAGTTGGCGGAGTGGTCAAAATCTGTTTCAAGTTCAGTATTGTCATAATCTGATTCACCTGAGCTGGCAATAGAAACTTCATCACTATCTTCAGTTTCAGACTCATTCAGAATCGTCTGCCTCTTTTTACATGAGGTTAACTTTCACTAGCTCCTGCTTTTGCTCTCTTTGGTTTATTGATGACAATTTTGTCGATATCCAAAACTTTTCTTTTACTATTCATTTAGGAAGAATGAGTGACCAGAGAATCCCCAAAATGGTCTCAAAAGAAATCCTGGAACACAGAAATAGAAGAGGCGATCCGGAGGAGTGGCTGCAAGAAGACTTAAAGAGCTGGGAGTGGGGAAAATTGGGAAACAGCACAACAGAGATTAAAATGGAGGAAACTTATCAACAAAGCCAAGGGCCTCAATGGCCTCTAGAGATACTATATATTTGTTTGGCCTTTAATGATTTCTCATTTTCTATCCTTTCAAATTCTTCCTGCAGGTGTCTGTCAATATTCTTGTCTTGCCTTTCTTGCGCCTTCTGTCAGTTTTCTTTTCTGCCTTGGGAAAAGGCCTGATCATTTCTGGAGTTCCAATCACATTGTTATGTTAATTTTTTTAGTCACAGCTGTTCTTGATTCTGGAGACAACATAATGTTCGATTCCAGTTGTAGGAAGTGGACTTTATATAACGGTGTTATATTTATTTGATTGAAACTTGCTTGAGGATCAGCTGATTCAATCTTATGTTGTTTTGTGGCGTTTGCATCAAACTCTCTGCTTCTTGGCACCTACTTCAGTCTTCTGTTCATCAACTTCAGACATACCTTCCTGAGTAACTGTTTAACTTCACCAGTGTTTAACTTTTTGGAACATCATCTCGATCTGTAACAGAAATCAGATTTAAATATATCAGATGACAAATTGTTTCAGAATTAAATCATTCGAAGCTGCAGCGTTGCAATAATCCGTCCATATACAGATACATCTAAGGGAAGAAGGCGATGACTACAGTGTGGTAGGAATGTCAACGAGTGTATTCCGTTTTCTTTGCCAAAGCAACAATATCAATGTTCACATGGCTTTCGTGATTGTTCAACAGCAGCAAACACTAATTTTCCTTTGTAGCTTCATCACTGCAATAAAATTTTCTTTGATCATCCAACCACGGATTAGATAAACCGGGGTGTTCTCTTTAAATTTCGTCAAGGTGAAATTATGGCAGGGCAATGTGTTACCTGCAGCGTTTATAAAATAGCAAACAGACTAATTTTCCTCTTTCAGCACTTGTCACCTACCCCATTTGTTTCTGTCCTTTGTGGATATTACCCTAGGGGCTTATGAAATGGTACAGCCGTCTCATCCAAGTTAAATATACATTCTGACGAGAATCTATGCTTTTCTAATATACAGACTAAATTTTCGAAAAACTTGCCAATATTGAATTTGTAAAGCTAAATATCCCAACAACCAATCTCGTCCCGCCGATTTATGTTCATCCACTCCCGTGGATATGTTATTTCTAAATGTTTAGCGAATCGAATGCAACAGCTTTGTATGCTTAGTATCTAAGCTGTATAGTGCATTTTGCACATTCTCAAGTATTTGCAAAGATGGCTTTCCTGCTCTACACTGAAAACCTTCCTGGAAGCGGGATTGGCCAGATTCATTTATCTGCTGCCCTTCAGGAAGATATTTGTACATGCCATTGCAGAGCCGAAAATCTAAAGCCCAAATCGTCAGCAACTCTCTCCTGATGTTTAGTCCATGTTGTATAACACGAGTGACAGCATATTTGATCTCTTCCTTAGTTTTCCTGGATCTCGCAGTTTTTTTTTTGTGTATATCCGTGGCATCGTAGTGCAGACAAGGAAAGGTATAAATGACACTTAGGTAAGTACCTAGTTATGTAGATGTTGTTTAGAATGATAATATCTAATCCATATGATTTGGGTCATGGTTCAAACAACCCACACTTTTTTCTGACCCATTCATACCGCTTATACCAACATACTAAAATGAGCTCGGATATGCTACTTCTAATAAAGCTACGTTATGTTATAGTAAGCGACTCGCAAGTGCTTTTGGGTCTCCAAAATCAATATGCAGTAAACCCTAATCCAAATGATATTATCCACCATCACACACCTTTGTAATATGGGGCGTATAATTGTATTTTATGGGTTCCTAGTCATATAAACATTAGAGGAAATGAAAGAGCAGACCTAGCCGCCCGACACGCTGCACAAGAGATGGAAACTGCAACAGAATTCAAAGTAGAATCGCAATTCATGCAAATATTGCCAAATATATAAAACAAAATTGAAAGCGATATGGCAAGAAAACTGGACAACATCCACAGGTCAACTAAGGAACATAAAGCCGTCTGTTGATAAATGGAAATTAGCTCTTGCTTCTCCAGAAAGGAAAGCAGCATCATCCACAGGATTAAAATCGGACATACAAATTTGACTCATAAACACATTCCATCAAATTCACCTCCACCAATATGCGAAATTTGTTTAACGCCTTTAACCATCAATCATATAATCTGCGTATGTCCAACTTACGAAGCACACCGTAAATCCGACACACACTGGGGACCAATTTTTCAGATACCGAATGTATAAGAAATGCACTAAACTTTCTAAAAGCAATTAACATGCTTAACAAGATATAGACTATAAAGGGCACTAATGGCCATAGCAGTCGACGTGCCATACCAAAAAAAATATATAAATATAAATATAAATATAAATATAAATATAAATATAAATATAAATATAAATATGAATATGAATATGAATATGAATATGAATATGAATATGAATATGAATATGAATATGAATATGAATATGAATATGAATATGAATATGAATATGAATATGAATATGAATATGAATATGAATATGAATATGAATATGAATATGAATATGAATATGAATATGAATATGAATATGAATATGAATATGAATATGAATATGAATATGAATATGAATATGAATATGAATATGAATATGAATATGAATATGAATATGAATATGAATATGAATATGAATATGAATATGAATATGAATATGAATATGAATATGAATATGAATATGAATATGAATATGAATATGAATATGAATATGAATATGAATATGAATATGAATATGAATATGAATATGAATATGAATATGAATATGAATATGAATATGAATATGAATATGAATATGAATATGAATATGAATATGAATATGAATATGAATATGAATATGAATATGAATATGAATATGAATATGAATATGAATATGAATATGAATATGAATATGAATATGAATATGAATATGAATATGAATATGAATATGAATATGAATATGAATATGAATATGAATATGAATATGAATATGAATATGAATATGAATATGAATATGAATATGAATATGAATATGAATATGAATATGAATATGAATATGAATATGAATATGAATATGAATATGAATATGAATATGAATATGAATATGAATATGAATATGAATATGAATATGAATATGAATATGAATATGAATATGAATATGAATATGAATATGAATATGAATATGAATATGAATATGATATGGATATGGATATGGATATGGATATGGATATGGATATGGATATGGATATGGATATGGATATGGATATGGATATGGATATGGATATGGATATGGATATGGATATGGATATGGATATGGATATGGATATGGATATGGATATGGATATGGATATGGATATGGATATGCATATGGATATGGATATGGATATGGATATGGATATGGATATGGATATGAATATGAATATGAATATGAGTATGAGTATGAGTATGAGTATGAGTATGAATATGAATATGAATATGAATATGAATATGAATATGAATATGAATATGAATATGAATATGAATATGAATATGAATATGAATATGAATATGAATATGAATATGAATATGAATATGAATATGAATATGAATATGAATATGAATATGAATATGAATATGAATATGAATATGAATATGAATATGAATATGAATATGAATATGAATATGAATATGAATATGAATATGAATATGAATATGAATATGAATATGAATGAAATGAATATGAATATGAATATGAATATGAATATGAATATGAATATGAATATGAATATGAATATGAATATGAATATGAATATGAATATGAATATGAATATGAATATGAATATGAATATGAATATGAATATGAATATGAATATGAATATGAATATGAATATGAATATGAATATGAATATGAATAAATATGAATATGAATATGAATATGAATATGAATATGAATATGAATATGAATATGAATATGAATATGAATATGAATATGAATATGAATATGAATATGAATATGAATATGAATATGAATATGAATATGAATATGAATATGAATATGAATATGAATATGAATATGAATATGAATATGAATATGAATATGAATATGAATATGAATATAGATATAAATATAAATATAAATATAAATATAAATATAAATATAAATATAAATATAAATATAAATATAAATATAAATATAAAATGCTCCAGACTAACTCAAATTCTCTTCGGGGATAGAGTTCTGTTGCTTTAAACTTATTGTTGGCAAATAAAATCAATAATAACTTTAACCTTTTAAATTATAATGTAAACGTGTTATCATAGAAAATTTTATTTCACACTTGGAAATGTTTACGTCAAATAAGTTGTAATTTATAATTAGTGGTTTCTGTGTGAAACAGACTTTATTGAATCTGCATAATAACGCATGCGTTGAGTCCTAACTGACTTAATTAAATGCAGCCTGTCAAACATTTCAGCAAATGATCTAAAATGTGTGAGTACAATTATGTTTTTGTTCAAAATAAAATTATAATGTTGATAATTACACCGGTTCACTCTTCCTCGTGGTAAATATGATGTAACGTAATATTGCTCATATATTTTTAGATAAGCACTTTATTTTAAATTGTATGTTTAAATGTTGGTTTAAATATTTACTAAAATTTTCGGATTTAAATTTATATTTTATTTTCATATAAATTTTAATTGCTTGCACTTTTATTTTAGATGCCGTTATGGAATTTAGTTTATTTAATACTCTGCATCACTTTCAAGAAAAATAAACATCAAATCCAAAATAATTGAATGATTTTATTAACATAAAAAAAATGCACATCATCCGATGTTTGAACACGAATTCAAATTGAAACAATTATAATATTATCGACACTTATAATCGGTAACCTAATTTTTAAATTTTGTTATAGGTTAAAACAATTGTTTCTGAGATCTCGACTCTACGTTGATCGCGTTTCAAAACCGACTTGTAACTTACATGTTAACACCAACACTATTAACACTATGACTTGTTAGTCACACAAAATTTCAAAAGGCAAGAGAGCTGCAAAAGCAAAAGCAAGAGAGCGAGAAATCAGAGCAATTCCTTATATAATAATGTGTAAATATACAGGGTGTTCCATTTGAAAAAATTGACTTCCACTCCTTTTTTCATGTGAACAAAGTATCTGCATTTTTTAAAGACCCTGTATGAGGCAAATAAAAATATGACTCGAAGTGAAGATCCTCATGGTATCACTCCACTCCATTTCGAATTTGATCGTCTTAGTACCAGAGAGTTCAAGATTATCAGCGTTTATAAAAGTACATGTTTTGTAAAAAAAATCGAAATTAATTTATATCTCTTAAACGGTAATAGATAGGTATAGGGAAATAGTACATGAAGTTGTTGACAAAGTAATAGGAAATCATAATATGATATTATATATAGGGTGTTCCATTTGAAAAATCAACGTAGTCGCTCCTTTATAGTAGAAGCGGCATCGCCGCATCATCTAAAATATTTTAGGCGTGTAGATCGTATTAATTTATGCATACTGTCAAATTTTCAGGTCGATCCGTTGTCTGGTTTGCCAGAAACGTCTAATTGACGCTCAACGTGAAAGAGTAGTTTGGATCGATTTGGGGTCACAATGGCATAGCTCGGTTTTAATTTAGCATCCGTTTTAAAGTTGTATTATGTTAAACGCTCATAATAGAACCCGTCTAACCTGAGTTTGAACACTCGCTCAATTACAGGCTCCATTTTTGGGTCAAAAAGGTCGACCTGCGTTTTTTGACGGATTCTTCACCTATGTGTCTCAAAGAACTTATATTTCGAATTTCAGAGTTCGGATCAGCAAAATGAGGAAAATCCCACTATATCTCGAAAAGTGGAGAAGATACAAAAAAGTTGAAAATCATGTTTTAGAGTTTGATCTCGATCTACATGGGTGCAAAGTTTCGAAACAATCGATAGGTAAATAACACAGTTATTAAGAGGTGCACGAAGTCGACTTTCCTCGGAATCCATGCGCGTGGACTTAAAAAACACATCCCTCCACCATCATATGTGTGTGAAATGAGTTTATTTTATAGTTTCTACTTAATTAATTAATTAAAATAGTATCCTATCACAGGATACCACAATGTTTCTTGAAAACAAAAAACACTAATGATGGTGTTTAACATTATGTCATTAAGTGTTGTTAAGTAAGTAGAAATGCCTTACTCAGACAGAGAAAAACTATTTATTTTATTACAAAAACAACAGAAAATATTCTAAAAACTTCATACGAGAAAGTGCAAAGAACGCTTAAAAAATGTGGTCTAAATCCATATAATATTAAACCTACTACAAAGCTTACCTAATTGAACATAGATCGGGTCGCATTTTACCAACTAATTCTAGATAGGATAAACAAACAAAATTTTTTGGAAATAGTTTTATGGATTGGCGAGTCTATCTTTTCTGCGAAGTACGAGTGACCTGTTTAACCAAAAAAATACTAGACGATGGGCAAGAGAGAATCTATATTTTGATAGGGAATGTGGGTTACAAGGGCGACAATCCGTCAATGTGTGGTGTGGTATCCTGGGAGATCGAGTTATTGGTCCGTATTTTTTTGATACCGTTCTAAATGAAGCCCGTTATTTAGATTTCCTGGAAAATGAGATAGAAATCATTTTTCAACGGGATGGGACACCCCCTCATCACATTAGTGGTGTGATTAGTTATCTAAATGGAAGGTTTTCTGAATGGATTGGAAAAATTGGGCCAATTAAATGGCAAGCAAACTCCCGATTTGACACCTATGGACGCGTTTCTTTGGAGTTATCGTGTAAACAGTCACCAAATTGAAAACCTCAGTCACCTTAAAGATTTAATACGGAATGGCATAATTAATTTAAATTAAACAAACACTGCGTTTATGACAGATTCGTTACAGAAACTTGGAAGAACACATATGCTACGTGTTGAAGAAAATGGAGGCCTGATAGAACATCTTTATATTTATTTAACTACTTATTGAATTTGTTTTTGTTTTGAAAGATTTCTTGATTTGTTAACTGTTTAATAAAATATCACCAATCCAACCATTCGAAATCGAGTGAACGAGCAATTGATAGGATAAATACGGCTACCGGAAGTAGATCTTAAAAGACCAAGGCAATGCACAAGGAAATTCAGCAGAAGAAACTAGAAAAGCTCATCAAGAAGAAGAAAGAACCAACCAACATCAATCGCAATGTCACCCTGTAGGTAACTTGTAGGGATCACCCTATAGATAGTTGGTTTTGTTAAATTTTTTTATTTTGAGTTAAAAGAGTGTAAATTTCAGTTAGTTAAAATTAAATTGCTATACTTTTGCTATTGTTATATAAAGTTTTATATTGTATTTCGGATTAGAATTGGTCGTAATTAGTTATTAGTTAGTATTAATTTACGTTAGGATGGAAGTATGTAAATTCCTCGAGGTTTGAGATAAAATTCCAAGTTGGTTTTCGTATTATGTTTCTGTTAACTTCCTTTTGAGGAAAGGTGCCAAGATTCTTTTATCGTACAGCTTACCGATTCACTTTCAATTAAAAATCATCATTATAGGAGAAGGCAAGATTTATCTGGATTACAACATGAGCTCATTAAATTTTAAGTCCATATTCTGTACTGTAGAGTAGATGAGCGTTGATAACTTGGAAAGCTTCCTATGCAGTTTCTGTGTCAAAACGAAATATATGACGTGATTTCTCTCGACCATTTGTGGAAGGGGGCCTATCGCTTCTACTGCATTTATAATTTTTAAGGTAATGAGAGAATGATTGGTTGTCGTTTTTAAAATCAAATATGGCGGAACTGAAGAATTTTTGAATGTATATCCTCAGTCTTGGAATGATGCCGTAAGGGCCAAGGCTCGTTTGCGCTTTGTCGCATACACGAAGGTTGGTGTGTGGAGGTAGTGAAATATTTACGCCTACCTGGAGGTTAAGTGAAACTATCGTGGAAATTTGATTTCGTTACCCTTAATTGGAGGATTATTTTGTATCTTCTCGCCTCCGGGAGTATTTATCGTACCGGTGTCGTATAGCGACTTATTATCGTCCATGGAATTTGGGTTCAGTGTCGAATGGTGCCGGCCCTAACTCCTTCGGAGTTCTTCGCATCTGGTGTGCGGATCAAAAGTAAATAGTTCAAGTGTTAGTTGACGGCTTCGTGTAAATGGCAAGCGTATAACAAACAATTATCGCTGTAAATAAAGAAAGCTTCTAGTTTAAGTGTAACCATAATATTTGTCAAGAACTTTGTAAATATCGTTTGAATGAGTAAAATTAATCAAGTAACGCTTTGTAAATAGTTGCGCATTCACGTTGAATCACATGAAGAATTAGTTAACGTGGTTTTGGTTGAAATAACTATCGTAAATTAAGTTCGGATAATATGAATAAGATTTGTCGTTTGTGAAATTTCACACGGAAAGCGTATCATAGTAGCCAACTGTCGAATTATTCAGTACCTGGTGGACCGATTAAAGTAGTTCAGAGGAGGAAGAACATCTCTTTGTTGTTGGTGTTATATAAGGTAACGTTTATTTTTAAAATTTTGGTGACAATAATAAAGTGTGTTTTTTATTTTTTTGTGTTTATGTGGGAGGATATAAACGCTTGCTTGTTTAATCTCTCGCATAAAGGCCCTTCGGAAAATTTTGGAAACAAGCGTATTCATCCTCACAATTTATTGTTTATATCCTGATTTTTTTTTGTTGTGCAAATTCTGCGTATCGAAAGTTTATGTTGCCGATATTTTGTATTGTTTCTATTGTATTTAATGAAAGGTATTTGTTTATAAAGCGTGGTAACTGACCTTAAAGGGCCTTGCAAGCGCCGGTTGAATTCTATTAGTTTTATTCTAGATTTTTGTTTAACGTTTTTTTAGGTAACTGTACCAAAATGTGAGACGTAAACGTCATAATACACGACCATTGTTAATGTTTATAACTGTTTTATTGATAGATATTAATCTATTGTGATTCGTCCTCTGTGCTACAATTTTGACGTAAAGTAATAAGCTAAAGAGTAGAAACCTTTTTTTTTTTTTGTTTTGGCTGTAACTGCAAGGTTATTAGCCTTCCGGTACTCTACTTATGTTTCATTCATTTTTATTTTATTCTATATTTGGTGGAAAATTCATCTCTTTCAGATACTGTAATGCGTTGGTAATTTTTCTTTATCGATTTCAAGGTCTATTTGCATTTTGCTCTAATTCCTAATCTTGTTCTGGTGTCTTTTAGCTCTCTACAAGATTCAAAACGTGTTGAATGGTAAGCTTTTCATTACAATACGTACACGTTGGTTGCGGTTTATTGTTTAATAAGTGTGAGTGTGTTAACTTGTATGGCCAATTCGTATTCTGGTAAGTACTACACTTTCCTTTCTTGTCATTTGGGGATACCTTTTCTTTCTTTGGGTTTCGGTATATGTAATCTTAGAAGCCTGTTTTCTGCAGTCCATTCGTTTTCCCATTCTTGCCATACCCGGTTTTTATTTCTACATCATTTGCTTCAGGTGGATAATCTAACTGAAGCTGCTGTAATATCTTTTAGATTAGTAACAATTGTACTTTGTTTTGTTGACCTTTTTCAGTTTCACTAGTAAAAGTGTATGACTTATAAAGTGGTTTGGAAGGTTTCTTATTTTTACTACATATTTTAGTAGCAGCCACATTCTTCTTAATTTTAGCGGTAACATTCCTGCTTCTATATGTAAGCTACTTATTGACCTGTTTGATAAGCCCCAATCGCATATCTTATACACAAGTTTCGTATTACGTCTAAGGGTTTGAGGGTGGAATATGCAGCGGATCCATAAGCAGTAGATCCGTAATCAAATAGGCTTAAAACTAATGCTTTATAAACCCTTATTAGAATCTCTCTATCTGCGCCCCATTTAGAGTTTGATAGGAACTTAATGATGTTTAACCTTTTCGGGCTTTAGTTACGATATTTTCTATATGCGCTTTCCATGTTAGTGTGTCGCCGAATGTTACTCCTAAGAATTTATGGTTTCTGACACTTTTGATTTTATTTTCTTTCATAAGTAGGTTTGGAGGATGGTGGGGTGTCTGAGTTACAAAAATGCATGCATACCGTTTTTCCGGGGAGAAACGAAATCCTACATCTTCTGCTTCTTTTAGCACCGCGTTAATGGCGGCTTGCATTGTTGCATTATGCGACGTATCTCCTTTAGATGAAGTGTATACGGCTAAATCATCCACATACATACAATGGCCTATTTTGGGAGGTAGTGATCTTGTCAATTCGTTTACTGCTATAATAAACAAGGTTACGCTGATCGGTGACCCTTGGGTATGCCATTTTCGAGTCGGTGTTTAAAGGATAGATGATTGCCAACTCTTACCTGGAAATGTCTTTGGGTTAAAAAGGATTTTATAAAATTAAACATTTTTCCCTAATGCCCCAACGATGGATTTTTCTATTACCCCATAGCGCCATACTGTGTCATACGCTTTTGAAGATCGAAAACACTACAGTGCCATGCCCTCTTTGGTTAAATGTTTCTTGTATGGCTGTTGAGAGAAGCATTATGTTATCTCTTGTCGAATATCCTCTTCTGTAACCTGCTTGGTATTTGTCGATAATTTTGTTGTTTCTAAGTGATCTATTAGCCTTTTATTGATTATATTTTGCTCATACAGCTGGTGAGTGAACTGGGACGATAGCTAGATGCATTTAGTTTATCCTTGTTGGATTTTAAGATAGGTATTATAATGCATGTTTTCCATGCTAAAGGATAGTCTCCTTCTTCCCATATTTTGTTAAATATGTAAAGAAGATCTACAATTCCAGTATAAGGCAAATTTTTAACATCGAGTATGTGATTTTGTCAATACCGGGGAAGTGTCTTTGCACATCTTAACGCTTGTTTTAACTCCTCCTTTGTAAATTTTGAATTGTAGTCACTTTCCGTTTGTTCAGTAGAATTTAAGCAAATTTCTACTATGCATTGTTTCCTTAAATTTTGCTGTATATTGGTTGAGCTACTAACTTTCTCGAAATATTGTGCTAGTTTTTCGGATACGTCCATTAGCTCGGTGATAAGATTTCCATTCTCTTCTGGGATGAGTGATGCTTTATTTGAATTTTCCCGGATACCGATTTGATTTTATTCCAAATTTCCGTGTTCGTTGTTTTGGTATTCATTTCAGTTACGTACTTTTGCCAGGATTTTCTTTTACTGTCTAGTATTAGTCGACGTGCTACTGCTCTAGACTTTTTAAATTTTACTAGATTTTCTGTAGTTGGATATTTGCTGAATATTTGAAGGTCCTTTTTTCTATTTTTTATCGCATTTGCAATTTCCACATTCCACCAAGGTACCGCACGTTTCTGTTGGGTTGGCTTGTTTTGTGGTATTGATTTTTTCGCTGCTTCTGTTATGACTGTTGTTATATTATCCACTAAACATTTTGTTTCTTGATTCTTATTTATGGGGATGATGTTTGCTTTATATTTTACCCAGTCTGCCTGTTTTAACAACCATTTTCTTGTGAGGACACGTTCATTTTTTCTATGTCCATAAAAATAGTTAAAGGAAAATGATCGCTTCCATACAGATCTGGTATTTGATCCCAGGTATAATTAATTGCTACCTGTGATGAGCAAAAGCTTAGATCAATTGCGCCAAAGCTGTTTGACTTAGTATTAAAGTGCGTGGGTTTTCCGTTGTTTAGGATTATCATGTCGATTCACATTTAAGATTGTTAGTAATTGGGTTCATTTGATGAAATATTTGAGCCAAACATTTTTCTTTCTTTACAGCGTCAACAACCATTTATCGTTAATTAGTTTTTGATAAATTTTAAGGAAAGTAATTCAAGTTTTTTTAAATCATTAATTAATGGTACATTTTTGAGAAACGAGATTCATTATGGTTTGACGTAATGCATTTAGATAACGTAGTATGAGTTTGCTGGCCGAACAGCTGATTGTATTTTTTTGTGCATACGAGGGTATCATGAAAAGTTGCGAAATATCTTTGAAGTATTTTCCATATCGATTGGAGACTTTCTAGTACCTGATTTGCCACAGGTAAGCGAATATAATTGTTTGTTATGGCAGCTAGGTAACTTATTTTGGAATTTAGGTATTACATCACGATATCGGCATTTGATAAATTTTAGGATTTCATAGATTCTTTGATCGCGTTTGTTTAGTTTGTGGCGACGTATATTTTTCGTTTTAATGGAATAATTAAATTGTCGTATTTCCAGTTATTCTTGGATTAGTTGAGCTAATAATTTTTGACGTAGATTTATCCAAATATTTAGTGAGTTTTGGGTTTTATTTCGCACTTCTCGGCTTTTATATTTAAAGCTTAAGATTTTACTGAAGCTTAGGTGGCGTTAATATTTTTGGAGTAGACTTTGTAGAAGTAGTAGATTTTTGAATGAACGTTTTGGTTTCCTGTTAGGCCAATATAACATCAGTTCATGACGTTTTCCCGCTATAAACGTTTTTAACAGGTAGCGCCTTTTTGACAATTTTTACTCGATATTGACGATTTTGGAGTTAGTACGAGTGCCCTTTTACGATATTTTAGTTAGAACCTCGCCATCACCACTGAGCCATGCCGTGGCACAAATTGCCCTAATGGGTCGGATGCTATAGTGAGTATTTAGCCTGTCTAAACGACCGTTGAACGAGAACGAAATGAAGCTTCTGGATAAACGCCTGAACTATGCGATAACCTGAGGCGCATTCCAAAAGTAGATTTAATAACCGCGGTTGAATAAACAGCTGTGAAATTAGATCCTGAAGAAGCCCAAGAATACAGAAGTAAGGTTAGATCAGTCTTAGACTCATCTAGACAAATTAAACCTAACCTCTCTAACCTAGAAAGGAGAGAGGCCATTTCCTTAAGAATGACCCATCGATCAAAATTCTCCCGGCAAACAAAGGAAACAGGTAAAGGGTGGCCGAAAAGAAGAACCTAAATATACAGCGATAATATCATATATACAAGGTACCTCAGACAAAATGCGAAGGATAGGAAGCAAATACAAGATACGCACTGCCTTCAAATCGACCAGAACGCTCAGGGAACTAACCAAAACAAACCACACAATGAAGATCAGAATTCCAAGAATTGTGTATATCACCCACCATGCGAATGCGGTAGAGCATACATAGGAGAGAGTAGTAGACCACTCAAAGTGAGAACACAGGAACATAAGAACTGCGTCCGCAAGGGCAAAGCAGAAAACTCAAGAATTACCGATCATGTCTGGAACAAAGACCACCGCATCCAATGGGTTAAAATACAGATTTTTTATGATTGTGGACCTGAACAGGCTAATTTGGCCTATCGTGCTAAAGCACTCAGGAACACTTAGGAGTATGGATAGAGGGATAATGAATTGCCAATAGATGCCTATGATCAGCTACCTCAAATTTTCTCATATCATAAGTGAGAGGAAAACAGGAACTAAGGAGACCATTCCAGCCAGAGTTTAGAAGTCGTAGAAAATGTGGATTGCGCCCGTCTGGTACGACAAGTGGAGATTTGTACTGCACACTGATGATGTGAATGAGCGAACTGAGGTTTTCGCAAAGATAGCCTGAGATGGCATCAAATAATATAATTCAGCAGCACATTCATACTTACAACAGGAAATGATCGATCTTTTTGGCGGACACAAGGCAACACTGAGTTTTGTTAGCATTAAATTTAACTAGAGTATTGCTTCCCATTCTAGAATACGTTGAATGCCTTTGTTGATTAAATTTGCCATTTCTTGATTTGACATAGAAGGTAGATTATCACTATGAGTAGGCTGAGATGAACTACAGTGAAGAGTGCTTCGTCAGCAAAGCAATGGATGGGGTTAGTTGTTGAAGAAATAAGGTCATTTATGTACAGCAGAAACAGTGTAGGCGCTATAACGGATCCCTGTGGTACGCCCGCGTTAATGCTAACTTGTTTTGAAAAAAGCCATCAACTACGACACGTATTCGTCTTTATCAAGGAAACTAGAAACCCAGTTGATAAGGATATCATTTAACCCAAATGAGGTGAGTTTGGCAAGTAAACACTTAACCCAAACTCGGTCAAATGTCTTTGAGATATCTAAAGCGACTACACCGGATTCTTCTAATGTAATGTTCCAAACAAGGGTCACATATGAAAGAAAATCACCTTTCAACGACTCTGCCTAAACCCATATTGGTGCTCACTAAGGAGTTTGTTAGTACCAAGGAAAAAGAGCAGTTGCTGATTGATGGCTTTTACCATGATTTTAAACGAAATGGAAGTGATGACAAATTGTCGGTAGTTTGAGGGATCAGTCTTATCTCCTTTTTGGGAATAGGTTGAACATTTGCTAACTTCCATGATGAACGGAATTCCCAGAAGACATAGAGATCGTATAGAGCTTAGATAGGGCTGGTACTAGTTTGGGAGAACATTTCTTTAAGACAATAGCTGGGATACCGTCTGGGCCAGTCGCCTTATTGAGATCAAGCCTACTGTTGATCGATTCCAAAAGCTTGTACCGAAAATGAATTGGTTTCATAGCGTATGAAGAAGAATTAACTAGGGCACATCTTTTCCAGAATCATTGAGACACGAGTTTGATGCAAACAAACACAAAAACATTGGCTTTGTCTACAGAATCAGCAACTACCGATCCGTCAATAGATGCCAGGGGGAAATGAAGATGTTCCAAAGTTTTTACTAATGGTTTTAGCTAAAGATCAAAATTTACGACTTCCTAAAGGAGATGTAGCTAGTTCATTGCATTTTCGTTGTTCGAACAACTTTTTAGTTTTCGTGATGTCACTTTTGCACATATTTCTAGCACTAACGTATTCTACATGACTGTCGACCGATTTATAAGATTTCCATTTAATGTAATATTTATTTTTAACGATATTGCATCAGCACAAGCCTTATTGAACCAGGGTTGGGAACGTGAATGACCTATACGCCATACGGTACTTGTTTTTGGGAATGTATAACCCATTCCCATGAGGAAGTTCCAATAATATATATTGGATTACTCAGTGTCTCAGCGGTAAAGGTGTCAGACTGGTAAGTGAAAGGTACCAAGTTCGAATCTGATAGTAGTCAAGTGCTTAGGAAAGTACGAAAACAGTCCTTCTTAGGACTAAGCCTGATGACGGAAGCAGAGTTCGCTTCCGAAACGTCGCGCTCAAAAAGCAAAAACTGAGGAAATAGGCCGATCAATTCAACTAATATAAAATATTTGATGTTTTAAAGTATGATATTTTATTAATAAATAATCTTTCAAATGCGAATATTTCAGAAACGGTAAAATTTAGGTATATGGCATATCTAATGAATTATGCTTAGAATTTTACGAGAAATCAAAAATAATTTCATATAGGGTGACTAAAAATATAAACTTTTGTTTTTCTCTGTGTACTGATCATTTTTCCATATGTATTTATACACAGAAAGAAAATATTTTCCTGTACATACATATATATATATATATATATATATATATATATTATATATATATATATATATATATATATATATATATATATATATATATATATATATATATATATATATATATATATATATATATATATATATATATATATGTATACATACGCCCATAGTATTTCCGCTCAAATTCCATAGAAATTCATATCTGACCAATATTTAACATTATTTAATTAAATTTGTATTTAATATAAAAGGATTTGCTCAACAAATTAATCGAGTATTCATTAATTTAGAACGTTTTTTTAATTTACATTCTTTTATATGATAATCTACTCTAATTTAACAAGATGCTATTTCATTCTTTAAACAGTTAAAATTACAATAAGTTTTTAAATATTATTTAATAAAAAATATAAATTCACTTATGATGCTTTAAATTTTAAAGTTGGCATCGAATTAATAATTATTAAAAATCCCAAAATTCTAAACAACCATTTTGCCCAATAAAAAACATACGTTTTAGTATAATCATATACTTTTTTTATTAACAGAACTATGTAAGCATTATTAAAATTAACTTAACATGACACTGCAATGTAAAAATGTTTATTCTTTTTCATTATTTATTTAAATTTGTGTATAAATATGCACATTTGGTTCCAATAACATTTTAACTCATTTTTCTTCTTATTAAATTTCATGTAATTATGTTATTTTATTTATAATAAATAAAATGTTTCATATTATATTTAAAATTCTCACTTTCTTAATTTCATTAGAACTATAACATTTATATTTACACTATTGTAAACGTTACCACTTATTAAAAATTTCGAAGTGATCCTTACGTTTTCAGTATTATTTTTGACAAACTAACCTATGTAGAAATAACTTCACAATTTAATAAAAAAATTTACATGTTTAATTAAACCAAACAATTATGAGATTATTTTTTATTTGTATACATTTATAAATAAAACAACTATGTTTTATTTATAGATTATCGAAACATCTCCAAAAATCTAAATATAAGTACAGTTCAATATTAATTTTTAGTACATTTATCTATAACAGTTTGTAAGTATAAACTTTCTTATCTAATATTATGCACACAACTATTTATTTTTAGATTATTTGAAAATCTGCAAAAATGTAAAATAGAGTACAAGAATCTCGACTACTTAATGTAATTTTAAAGCTAAAATGTTTTAAGTTTTGATATATAAATATCCATTTATGTCTCCTTCAATAAAATCGTTAGACAGCTTTAACATTTACATTTGTAACTGTTAAGTTAAAATAAATTAGAATAATAATTTGTAAAAGTTAAGTTGAAATAAACATTAATACGTTTGTTTTACATACACATCTTAAATAATTTTTTATTAAACAAATATATTTTTTATGAGTACATTAACAGCTGAAGTATATTGTTAAAACACCATGATTTTTTAATGAAAATCAATATCAAAACATTACAAGGTTGGCAACCAACTGTAAGTAAGTACGTTATTATGAAGTGTATGTATTATGTGTTAATATATCTCAAACCTACAATTTAAAATATGATTTCTAATTAATGCATATCGCTAAAATAATCGTATTAGTATCACACTCGAGTTTATATATGAAAATATTTATGGTTCAATCAATATATTTATATTAGTATAAATGTATCTGAATGCTATCCTAAGTCATACAAAAGAATGCTTTTCACATATTAACTGAATTACCTTTTACTACATGAAACTACATACTACATAAGTAGAAATAAAATAAACACTGTTTTTAAAGTTTCACTGTATTGTTTAAAATGACAATTGTTTCGACAACATTGTGTCTTCCTCAGATTGAGTATTTCAACAAAATTTATTTATAATCAAACAAGATTGTAATGATATAGTTTCACGATTATCGCACATACTTTTTAAGTTTTTATATAAATTTAAACGTTTCAATATTTTCATATTTCGTTTAGCATCTCAAACAATCATATATATATATATATATATATATATATATATATATATATATATATATATATATATTGTTGACCCTTAGGGTAGAAAAATACGTGTCCTATACGTGAGCTGTCATAAAATAGGGTGAAAACACGTCCTACACGTGGGTGTGTAAAAATAGATGAAAATACGCGTCCTATACGTAAGCGAGTAAAAATAATTAGGTTGAAAAGGGCCTTCGAAAAGAAAGGTTGAAAATACGGTCTCACACGCAGGGTATGTAAAATAATTAGGATCAAAGGGTTGAAAACACGGTCTCACACGTGGATGTGTAAAAATAGGGTGAAAAATACGTCCTACACGCAGCCTATGTTTTGCGGTGAGTCCGGCGCCGATTTCAGATTCTAAAGCGAGAGCCATTCTTGCCTTTGTCCCAGTTACGGTTTTCTCGGAAATGCGCATGCGAGAGCAGTTCGCTGAACATAATATTTATAAATTTAAATAGTGAAAATTATTAGCGTACCTGGATAATGGAAGTTAAAGGTAAACTTGGCCCCCCGTTATCGCGTTCCATCTCGAAATAATGCAGTATATTCATTAACATTACTTGAGTTTGGCTTTTCAAAGATTTAACTTTTAATGACATCATTATTTACTGCAAAATAAATAAATGCATTCAATTAATTGGAAATACATTTTGCATTATAAACTTACCTCGTAATAGTGAATATTAATAATAATAGTTTTGAAAAAGCTGTTGTTTACAAATGCAATGGAAACTAATAAATTACGAAGCGAACGATAAATTATTATAACTACAAAACACTGTAATGCTCCTTCTTAGGTGCAATTTATATATATATATTGCGCCCTTCTGGTTTGGTAACCCAGCGCGGTTTTATTTTGCCTCGGCTTTGCTCAATCGGGTTTATTTTATAAACGGGTGTGGTTCGTAGTGATTATTGGATGGGCTTAACACTGTAACCTTAATAAAATTCGTAAAGCATTTTAACAGGTATATTAAATAAATATGTACAAAGAAAATAAGAAAGTATTCAACAAAACATGTACATGCGAACTCCTGGTCCTGGTCCTGATGTCACTGGGTGCGTAATCGCTTCTGTGACAAAAGATAGTCTGGTTAATCTATTCCTTACCTAGAAGATAAAGTTTCGGTTACGGTCCTGTACAGTAGCGCGAGCGTTCTCGTTGATATAGCGGTTGATCGGAGCGCCAGTGCAATGAACCCGATTCGTTTGAGAAAATCGATATCGTGTTTGTATGCCAGTAACTCTGAAGCGCTGCAGCAAGGATGTTCTACTCGGAAGTAATACACGCGAAATGCTCGTATACGACCTCGATGTATTCGGACAATCTTTCTTTAATTATTACCGGTTTAATTTAGGCAATTAGATTATTTATCTAACTAAATGAATTACTCTCTATACTACTTACTATACTAAGTTTAATTATTGATAATTAAACTAGGGAACGAAATACTTAATATTACTTTAAGTGGTTTACGTAAAGATCGAATAATCTACGTACTTTTAATTTATTTACAAACGTTCTCGCACCAGGTATTTACGATGGTTATTTTATATACAAATTTATACTACAGGTTATGGAGGTATTCCTCTACTAATCAAAGACACCATAGGTGGTTATTACGTGTTATCTGTATGCAGTAGTGTGAGTTTTGAGCGGGTCTCAGTAATTTCCAGAAAACGAAGGCGACGGCCTGTCTTTACTGTATATACTAAGAGAAAGGTCGTAGGTCTTTACAGCCCTGTAACAACCCTTCACCCTCAAGTGGTGACGAGATACGTCGGGATCTACCCTGCGTCCTCTAGGTGTTTGTGTGCTTTGTAAAACTCCTGGTGCTCAGCCCGGAAGTATTTACGATCTGCAGTGTTTGTTGTAGTGACGAGATACGTCGGATCTACCCTGCGTGCCTCTAGGTGTTTGTGTGCTTTGTAAACTCCTGGTGCTCAGCCCGGAAGTATTTACGATCTGTAGTGTTTGAATGTAATTGTCAGAATGTATAACTGTACCACTTACGTGTCTCTCAATCGCGGTATTGAGCTTTAGGTTGCCCGATCGCGAAGGACTCTTCGTCGGTGAACAACAGGTCGGTGTTTACTCAAGCAAACGGAACGGTGGCGGCTGCTGGATATCGGCTTAACGGGAATCTACTTGATTCTCTGATTCTATTCTATTCGCGTCGCGAGTTTATAAAGGGTATCGGTGGGCGGCTTCGCGGCTACCGTGCGGGGAATACCGTTACATGATTGGTTAAAATCGTTCTGACGTGCAGAAACTTACGGTTTCTTAGTAATACACGTCAGCAGTGATGAATAAATTATTTGTTGTGCAATATCGCGTAAACTTATGAAATTACATACAGGATGGTCCGTGCCTAATTTATTCTAAAACATATAAGTATAAGATGCTGGTTCTTTACATACCACCCTTTCCTCTTCTTGCGGAAGATCCGTCCGCTTTATTTGACCCTCATGCCATCAGGCATGGTGATGCTAACGCGACGGCGATTGCGTCGCTGGCGGCGGCTAAGGCGTGGTGGAGTCCTTGGTCTCCCGTCGGTGTAGCCGGGTGGTGACCAATACCATGCTGTATCCCTTGCGGATGGTCCGGGAGACGGTGGGTGGCAGGCGGCGGAGATTGTTCCCGGACCGGAGAATTTCGTCGCGTTAGAACGCGGCGTCCAAGTCTTCGGTCCCGGGTCGGCGGTAGTGGTGTGGCTGCCAGGGCGATATTCTTACCGGAGTTTTCGGCGGACGCATTGTTTAAATGGGGCCATTTTTGCAAGATATCATTTCTGGTTTTATCCTTTGCTTTTATATTATTTTGAACACGCGGGTTTTTCATAGCCGTTAAATTTTCAACGTTCCCATTGGTCGTTGGTCTAGTCTGATCGGTGACGTCAATCGCATTTCTCAAATCTTTACATGCGCTTCTCCCGCGCTTCTCCTACTACCGGGTTCTCGGAGCTCGACAATTACGGGCGATTTTATTTTATACACAAGGTAAGGACCGGCATATTTTTGCTAATTTCGCGGAAAATTCTTTTGCTTTGCTGGACAGGTAATGTGTTTTACGATATACAAGATCTCCTTTGCGGGGCGGTAGGCTCGGTGACGCAGGTTGTAATGATACCGTTGTACTTCAAAGGTCTTTGCTAATGAATCTCTAGCAAGTTCTTGTAGATCTTTTAAATACTTCATGTGTTGTGCTTGATCAGCTGCGGTTACGGCGGTTGCTTCTGTTGTCGGCGGTTGTTTCTGGGTTGACCATGCCCTAGGTGGTTCTAATTCTCCCGAGATTAAGTAAGGCAGGGGAGAAACCAGTTGATCCATGCTGTACGGTATTGATAGCGAAGGCTATTTCCGGCAGGTGAGCGTCCCACTCGCTGGTTGTTTCGCGTAAATTGGGCGATCATCGTCCCGATCACTTTATTGGTTCTTTCCACCGGGTTGGCATGGGGGAGTATGGTGGCGTAGAACGATGGTTGATTCCATGTTCCTTTAAGAACGTGCGGAATAGTTTGCTGGTATACTGTGGGCCGTTGTCGGAGATCAGGTGTCGGGGAGTTCCAAAGCGGTATATTATTTGTTCTTTTAACGCTTGGATAATCGGCGGACTGGTAGCGTTACGGAGCGGTTTAAGTTCGACCCACTTAGTTAACCGGTCTTGAAAACTAACAGGAATTTATAGCCTTTCTTGGAACGCGGCAGCGGTCCGATAAGGTCGGTACTTACGTTGGTCCACGGATGTCCAGGTCGCGAAAAGTACATTTTTCCTTGCGGCTTTTGCGTACTACTTTATAAGTCTGACAACTTATACACGTTTTTACGTATTTTATCACGTCGGATTTTATGGTGGGCCAGTAGTAATTACGGTATATGCGACATAGTGTTTTCGCAATTCCCAGGTGTCCTGCGGTGGGGACATCGTGACATTCTTCCAGGATATCTCGGCGTTTCTCTAGCGGTATACAAATTTCCAACTAGGATGGCTTCCCATCTCTTTTCGGGTGTCGGATCAGGGAATGATTTAAATAGTTGCCCTTCCTCTATTTTATATCGAGGTGTTGATCAGGGTGTCTCGGACTTGTTGTATTAAGCCTCGATACCATGGACAGGTTATCTCTCGGTTTCCTCCACCTCTAATGGAGATAGGTCGGCTTTTACCTATCGTCCTCGTGTAAGCGCGATAGCGCGTCGGCCACGTTGTTCAGTGCCCTTTCGGTACTCCACCTGGAAGTCAAACTGTTGTAGTTCCATTATCCAGCGGGCTAGACGGGATGTCGGTTTTCTAGCGTGCGAAGCCACTTGAGACTTCTATGATCGGTCAACACGGTGAATTTATAACCCTCTAGGTAACTTTTTAGTTTTTGTATGGCCCATACTACGGCCAGGCACTCTTGTTCAATCGTCGAGTAATTCCTTTCCGCTGGGTTCAGTGCCCTGCTGATATATGCTATCACTCGTTCATTCGGTGCTTGCCTTGTGTTAGCACGGCTCCAATTCCGGTGGTACTTGCGTCGGTTTGTAGTACAAAAGGTTGATTAAAATCCGGACAGGCTAATACAGGGGGGGCGGTTAAAGCTTGTTTAATGGCTTCAAAGGCGTGATTTTGTGTGTCGGTCCACTGATATCTGGTGTTCTTTTTCAAGAGTTCGGTAAGCGGTTGACTTAATTTCGCAAAGCCACTAACATATTTGCGGTACCACGATGCCAGTCCCAAAATTGACGGAGTTGCTTAACGGTACGGGGAGCGGGTATTTGGATGATTGCGTCGATTTTTCTGGATCAGGTAAAATTCCTTTGCGGTGACGACGTGTCCCAAATATTTGAGTTGGGTTTGACAGAAGTAGCATTTGTCTGGTTGTAGTTGAAGTCCGTTATCACGTAGTCTCTTGAATACTTCGTAGGTTATGCAGGTGTTCTTGAAATGTTTTTCCCAGAACTATGATATCATCTAGATATACAAAAGCGCGTCCAATCAGTTCTGGACCAATAATAGAATCTAAGAATCTCTGGAATGTAGCAGGGCGGAATGAAGTCCAAACGGTAGAACTTTGAATTGGTATAATCCACGGCCGGGTACTGTAAAAGCGGTGATGGATTTACTTCCATCTTCTAAAGGAATTTGCCAGTATCCTTGTTTCAGGTCTAGGGTACTGATATAGCTTGCTTCTCGTAGCTGGTCTAAGATGCCTTGAATATACGGTAACGGGTATGCATCTTTGATGGTGACCTGGTTAACTTTTCGAAGTCGACGCAGAATCGATATGAACCAGTTGGTTTCTTAACCAACACTACGGGAGAACTCCACGGGCTGTGTGACGGTTCTATTATGTCCTCTGCGAGCATATTATCAACCTCCTGATTGATAAGTTCTTGCATTGCTGGATTGCGGGGATAGTATCGCTGTTTGATCGGTTTAGCATCGGGCATGAGTGTGATCTTATGTATAACATCTTTGGCTTTTCCTGTTACCTTTGTGAACTTCCTCATCTCGGTTTCCAGGAATTCATTTAACTCGGGCAGCTGGTCTACGTCTGGTCCATGTATTCCACTCAATCCTCCTTGTACGGAACTTTGCAAGGGATACGTATTCCGGCGATTTCTAGTTGTTTCTGGTGTATGTGCAGAGTGGCCTGAAGATGTTCCAGCGCGTCTAATCCAATCACAATGTCGGTGGACAGTTGGGGTATGTAATAGCCTGGTAACTGGAGAGTTTTCCTGCCTATCTTGGCGGGAAAATGTAAGCCGCGGGTTTCAGTCATGGAACTGTCGGCAAGACGTACAGTTGCAGCTTTTAGCGTGCTCGGATATATACGGTTGTTAATTAGTAAATTCTTCACTTTCTCGCCTATATATGTTCGGGATGCTCCGGTATCAATTAAAGCATTGATGGTTTTGTTAAAGACCATAATCTTTAGGAAGAGTCTATCATCGTAGGAACGATCTAATCTTTTATCGGGTTTCCTTCGTGAAAACTGCGCTACGGTTTGTAGCCAAGTGGTCCACTGCTGGCGGTTGTTTTGTTTCCAGGTGTAAAGCCGGGGTAGTAAAAGTTCCTGGTGTCCCTTTACCGGCGTCTGGAGTTTTCCGACCGCGGACAAGGGCAGTCTCGGATAATACACCTTCTTTGCTGCATCTCGAGCAAAAAGCTTTAAACGGTTCTCTACACCTCTCTTGTGGTGTCCGGTTTTCCACATCTCCAACAGACGGTGGAGCGATCATACGGGTGGTGATAGGTGTTGGAACGGTTTTAGTGGTGTTGATTTCAGGGGACGGTGTGCTGGTGGTCAGGAGCTGGTGTTAGACCACTAAAGTGTACCTTCTGGCGGTTTGGACTGGGAGACGGCGAGTGTGTCCTTGGAGGTATCATTTCGAATTGGGTAGCCAACTCGAGAAGTTCGGTCAGGTCTTTAAAATCTCTCTGGATGTAATATTTATATTCCACCCTCAGGTTGTCATACATACGTTGTAGTTGTTCTTCTCTCGACATGTTTCCATGGCGTCGCATTAGCGTCAGGACGGCGGTACGTATTCCGTAGCTTTTTCTCGGGGTTTTGCAGTCTATTTCGGATTTCCTCCTCTAGTTGAAATTGATGTCGCGGTGGTAGAAATTGTATTTTAAAACTGACCAAGAAATCTTTCCAAGTCGTCCAGGATTGTTGATGGTTTCTGTACCATAACAGGGTGCTTTCCTTTAATAATTCCGGAAGGGCGAGTAATAGATCACGGTCGGTGATGTTGTAGCAGGTTTGTAATTCTTCTACTCTTTCCAAGAAAGAAATTGGATCGCTGATACTGTCGTATTTACACCCCATTTGCGTATTCTATCGCAAATATCGGCGCGTCTGGTTCCGGTAATGTCTAGGTGTTCCCAGCTGGTGGTGGTGGTATCGGAGCGGTTAATGTTAGTCTTTCTGGTGTCAGTGTAGTTACTTGTCCTTCTCCGGTGCGTAAGTATTTTATTATCCTGGCACGAAGTGCATCTACATTCCTCCTGTCTCTAGTTTATATTTCCTAGCTTCGGTTGCTAATTCATACTTCTTGAGGTGGTAAATCCATCCCACTCTTGTGTCGGTATCCTCAGAGTCCCTCGGTATACTCATCCTGTAACAGACAGATTAGTGTCTCTGGAAAACAAAAATATGTGATTACTGGTACTTCTGCGGTCCTTTTGGAGTCTGTAAACGGAAAATTATTTAAGGTGTTCAGTGTTTTTCGAGCCCCACGTTTAGGTGTCAAATGTAATGCCCTTACTTTAGGTGCAATTCTATATATATAGTATTGCGCCCTTCTGGTTTGGTAACCCAGCGCGGTTTTATTTTGCCTCGGCTTTGCTCAATCGGGTTTATTTTATAAACGGGGTGTGGTTCGTAGTGATTATTGGATGGGCTTAACACTGTAACCTTAAATAAAATTCGTAAAGCATTTTTAACAGGTATATTAAATAAATATTTACAATAAAGAAAATAAGAAAGTATTCAACAAAACATGTACATGCGAACTCCTGGTCCTGGTCCTGATGTCACTGGGTGCGTAATCGCTTCTGTGAACAAAAGATAGTCTTTAATCTATTCCTTACCTAAGATAAAGTTTAGGTTACGGTCCTGTATGTACAGTAGCGCGAGCGTTCTCGTTGATATAGCGGTTGATCGGAGCGCCAGCGCAATGAACCCGATTCGTTTGAGAAAATCGATATCGTGTTTGTATGCCAGTAACTCTGAAGCGCTGAGCAAGGATGTTCTACTCCTGGAAGTAATACACGCGAAATGCTCGTATACGACCTCGATGTATTCGGACAATCTTTCTTTAATTATTACCGGTTTAATTTAGGCAATTAGATTATTTATCTAACTAAATGAATTACTCTATACTACTTTATACTAAGTTTAATTATTGATAATTAAACTAGGAACAAATACTTAATATTACTTTAAGTGGTTTACGTAAAGATCGAATAATCTACGTACTTTCTAATTTATTTACAAACGTTCTCGCACCAGGTATTTACGATGGTTATTTTTATATACAAATTTATACTACAGGTTATGGAGGTATTCCTCTACTAATCAAAGACACCATAGGTGGTTATTACGTGTTATCTGTATGCAGTAAGTGTGTGAGTTTTGAGCGGGTCTCAGTAATTTCCAGAAAACGAAGGCGACGGCCTGTCTTTACTGTATATACTAAGAGAAAGGTCGTAGGTCTTTACAGCCCTGTAACAACCCTTCACCCTCAAGTGGTGACGAGATACGTCGGGATCTACCCTGCGTGCCTCTAGGTGTTTGTGCTTGTAAAACTCCTGGTGCTCAGCCCGGAAGTATTTACGATCTGCAGTGTTTGTTGTAGTGACGAGATACGTCGGGATCTACCCTGCGTGCCTCTAGGTGTTTGTGTGCTTTGTAAACTCCTGGTGCTCAGCCCGGAAGTATTTACGGTCTGTAGTGTTTGAATGTGAAATTGTCAGAATGTATAACTTTACAACTTACGTGTCTCTCAATCGCGGTATTGAACTTTAGGTTGCCCGATCGCGAAGGACTCTTCGTCGGTGAACAACAGGTCGGTGTTTACTCAAAGCAAACGGAACGGTGGCGGCTGCTGGATATCGGCTTAACGGGAATCTACTTGATCTCTGATTCTATCTATTCGCGTCGCGAGTTTATAAAGGTATCGGTGGGCGGCTTCGCGGCTACCGTGCGGGGAATACCGTTACGATTGGTTAAAATCGTTCTGACGTGCAGAAACTTACGGTTTCTTAGAATACACGTCAGCAGTGATGAATAAATTATTTGTTGTGCAATATCGCGTAAACTTATGAAATCTTACATACAGGATGGTCCGTGCCTAATTTATTCTAAAACATATAAGTATAAGATGCTGGTTCTTTACATACCACCCTTTCCTCTTCTTGCGGAAGATCCGTCCGCTTTACCTTGACCCTCATGCCATCAGGCATGGTGATGCTAACGCGACGGCGATTGCGTCGCTGGCGGCGGCTAAGGCGTGGTGGGAGTCCTTGGTCTCCCGTCGGTGTGTAGCCGGGTGGTGACCAATACCATGCTGTATCCCTTGCGGATGGTCCGGGAGACGGTGGCGGGCGCAGGCGGCGGAGATTGTTCCCGGACCGAGAATTTCGTCGCGTTAGGAACGCGGCGTCCAAGTCTTCGGTCCCGGGTCGGCGGTAGTGGTGTGGCTGCCAGGGCGATATTCTTACCGGGAGTTTTCGGCGGACGCATTGTTTAAATGGGGCCATTTTTGAAGATATCATTTCTGGTTTTATCCTTTGCTTTTATATGATTTTGAACACGCGGGTTTTTCATAGCCGTTAAATTTTCAACGTTCCATTGGTCGTTGGTCTAGTCTGATCGGTGACGTCAATCGCATTTCTCAAATCTTTTACATGCGCTTCTCCCGCGCTTTTCCTACTACCGGGTTCTCGGAGCTCGACAATTACGGGCGATTTTATTTTATACACAAGGTAAGGACCGGCATATTTTTTGCTAATTTCGCGGAAAATTCTTTGCTTTGCTGGACAGGTAATGTGTTTTACGATATACAAGATCTCCTTTGCGGGGGCGGTAGGCTCGGTGACGCAGGTTGTAATGATACCGTTGTACTTCAAAGGTCTTTGCTAATGAATCTCTAGCAAGTTCTTGTAGATCTTTTAAATACTTCATGTTGTGCTTGATCAGCTGCGGTTACGGCGGTTGCTTCTGTTGTCGGCGGTTGTTTCTGGGTTGACCATGCCCTAGGTGGTTCTAATTCTCTCCGAGATTAAGTAAGGCAGGGAGAAACCAGTTGATCCATGCTGTACGGTATTGATAGCGAAGGCTATTTCCGGCAGGTGAGCGTCCCACTCGCTGGTTGTTTCGCGTAAATTGGGCGATCATCGTCCCGATCACTTTATTGGTTCTTTCCACCGGGTTGGCATGCGGGAGTATGGTGGCGTAGAACGATGGTTGATTCCATGTTCCTTTAAGAACGTGCGGAATAGTTTGCTGGTATACTGTGGGCCGTTGTCGGAGATCAGGTGTCGGGGAGTTCCAAAGCGGTATATTATTTGTTCTTTTAACGCTTGGATAATCGGCGGACTGGTAGCGTTACGGAGCGGTTTAAGTTCGACCCACTTAGTTAACCGGTCTTGAAAAACTAACAGGAATTTATAGCCTTTCTTGGAACGCGGCAGCGGTCCGATAAGGTCGGTACTTACGTTGGTCCACGGATGTCCAGGTCGCGAAAAGTACATTTCTCCTTGCGGCTTTTGCGTACTACTTTATAAGTCTGACAACTTATACACGTTTTTACGTATTTTATCACGTCGGATTTTATGGTGGGCCAGTAGTAATTACGGTATATGCGGCATAGTGTTTTCGCAATTCCCAGGTGTCCTGCGGTGGGGACATCGTGACATTCTTCCAGGATATCTCGGCGTTTCTCTAGCGGTATACAAAGTTTCCAACTAGGATGGCTTCCCATCTCTTTTCGGGTGTCGGATCAGGGAATGATTTAAATAGTTGCCTTCCTCTATTTTATATCGAGGGTGGTGATCAGGGTGCTCTCGGACTTGTTATTAAGCCTCGATACCATGGACAGGTTATCTCTCGGTTTCCTCCACCTCTAATGGAGATAGGTCGGCTTTACCTATCGTCCTCGTGTAAGCGCGATAGCGCGTCGGCCACGTTGTTCAGTGCCCCTTTCGGTACTCCACCTGGAAGTCAAACTGTTGTAGTTCCATTATCCAGCGGGCTAGACGGGATGTCGGTTTCTCTAGCGTGCGAAGCCACTTGAGACTTCTATGATCGGTCAACACGGTGAATTTATAACCCTCTAGGTAACTTTTTAGTTTTTGTATGGCCCATACTACGGCCAGGCACTCTTGTTCAATCGTCGAGTAATTCCTTTCCGCTGGGTTCAGTGCCCTGCTGATATATGCTATCACTCGTTCATTCGGTGCTTGTCCTTGTGTTAGCACGGCTCCAATTCCGGTGGTACTTGCGTCGGTTTGTAGTACAAAAGGTTGATTAAAATCCGGACAGGCTAATACAGGGGGCGGTTAAAGCTTGTTTAATGGCTTCAAAGGCGTGATTTTGTGTGTCGGTCCACTGATATCTGGTGTTCTTTTCAAGAGTTCGGTAAGCGGTTGACTTAATTTCGCAAAGCCACTAACATATTTGCGGTACCACGATGCCAGTCCCAAAATTGACGGAGTTGCTTAACGGTACGGGGAGCGGGTATTTGGATGATTGCGTCGATTTTTTCTGGATCAGGTAAAATTCCTTTTGCGGTGACGACGTGTCCCAAATATTTGAGTTGGGTTTGACAGAAGTAGCATTTGTCTGGTTGTAGTTGAAGTCCGTTATCACGTAGTCTCTTGAATACTTCCGTAGGTTATGCAGGTGTTCTTGAAACGTTTTTCCCAGAACTATGATATCATCTAGATATACAAAAGCGCGTCCAATCAGTTCTGGACCAATAATAGAATCTAAGAATCTCTGGAATGTAGCAGGGCGGAATGAAGTCCAAACGGTAGAACTTTGAATTGGTATAATCCACGGCCGGTACTGTAAAAGCGGTGATGGATTTACTTCCATCTTCTAAAGGAATTTGCCAGTATCCTTGTTTCAGGTCTAGGGTACTGATATAGCTTGCTTCTCGTAGCTGGTCTAAGATGCCTTGAATATACGGTAACGGGTATGCATCTTTGATGGTGACCTGGTTAACTTTTCGAAGTCGACGCAGAATCGATATGAACCAGTTGGTTTCTTAACCAACACTACGGGAGAACTCCACGGGCTGTGTGACGGTTCTATTATGTCCTCTGCGAGCATATTATCAACCTCCTGATTGATAAGTTCTTGCATTGCTGGATTGCGGGGATAGTATCGCTGTTTGATCGGTTTAGCATCGGGCATGAGTGTGATCTTATGTATAACATCTTTGGCTTTTCCTGTTACCTTTGTGAACTTCCTCATCTCGGTTTCCAGGAATTCATTTAACTCGGGCAGCTGGTCTACGTCTGGTCCATGTATTCCACTCAATCCTCCTTGTACGGAACTTTGCAAGGGATACGTATTCCGGCGATTTCTAGTTGTTTCTGGTGTATGTGCAGAGTGGCCTGAAGATGTTCCAGCGCGTCTAATCCAATCACAATGTCGGTGGACAGTTGGGGTATGTAATAGCCTGGTAACTGGAGAGTTTTCGCCTATCTTGGCGGGGAAAATGTACAAGCCGCGGGTTTCAGTCATGGAACTGTCGGCAAGACGTACAGTTGCAGCTTTTAGCGTGCTCGGATATATACGGTTGTTAATTAGTAAATTCTTCACTTTCTCGCCTATATATGTTCGGGATGCTCCGGTATCAATTAAAGCATTGATGGTTTTGTTAAAGACCATAATCTTTAGGAAGAGTCTATCATCGTAGGAACGATCTAATCTTTTATCGGGTTTCCTTCGTGAAAACTGCGCTACGGTTTGTAGCCAAGTGGTCCACTCGCTGGCGGTTGTTTTGTTTCCAGGTGTAAAAGCCGGGGTAGTAAAAAGTTCCTGGTGTCCCTTTACCGGCGTCTGGAGTTTTCCGACCGCGGACAAGGGCAGTCTCGGGATAATACACCTTCTTTGCTGCATCTCGAGCAAAAGCTTTAAACGGTTCTCTACACCTCTCTTTGAAGTGTCCGGTTTTCCACATCTCCAACAGACGGTGGAGCGATCATACGGGTGGTGATAGGTGTTGGAACGGTTTTAGTGGTGTTGATTTCCGGGACGGTGTGCTGGTGGGTCAGGAGCTGGTGTTAGACCACTAAAGTGTACCTTCTGGCGGTTTGGACTGGGAGACGGCGAGTGTGTCCTGAGGTATCATTTCGAATTGGGTAGCCAACTCGAGAAGTTCGGTCAGGTCTTTAAAATCTCTCTGACGGATGTAATATTTATATTCCACCCTCAGGTTGTCATACATACGTTGTAGTTGTTCTTCTCTCGACATGTTTCCATGGCGTCGCATTAGCGTCAGGACGGCGGTACGTATTCCGTAGCTTTTTCTCGGGGTTTTGCAGTCTATTTCGGATTTCCTCCTCTAGTTGAAATTGATGTCGCGGTGGTAGAAATTGTATTTTAAAACTGACCAAGAAATCTTTCCAAGTCGTCCAGGATTGTTGATGGTTTCTGTACCATAACAGGGTGCTTTCCTTTAATAATTCCGGAAGGGCGAGTAATAGATCACGGTCGGTGATGTTGTAGCAGGTTTGTAATTCTTCTACTCTTTCCAAGAAAGAAATTGGATCGCTGATACCGTCGTATTTCACACCCCATTTGCGTATTCTATCGCAAATATCGGCGCGTCTGGTTCCGGTAATGTCTAGGTGTTCCCCAGCTGGTGGTGGTGGTATCGGAGCGGTTAATGTTAGTCTTTCTGGTGTCAGTGTAGTTACTTGTCCTTCTCCGGTGCGTAAGTATTTTATTATCCTGGCACGAAGTGCATCTACATTCCTCCTGTCTCTAGTTTATATTTCCTAGCTTCGGTTGCTAATTCATCCTTCTTGAGGTGGTAAATCCATCCCACTCTTGTGTCGGTATCCTCAGAGTCCTCGGTATACTCATCCTGTAACAGACAGATTAGTGTCTCTGGAAAACAAAAATATGTGATTACTGGTACTTCTGCGGTCCTTTTGGAATCTGTAAACGGAAAATTATTTAAGGTGTTCAGTGTTTTCGAGCCCCACGTTTAGGTGTCAAATGTAATGCTCCTTACTTTAGGTGCAATTCTATATATATAAGTATTGCGCCCTTCTGGTTTGGTAACCCAGCGCGGTTTTATTTTGCCTCGGCTTTGCTCAATCGGGTTTATTTTATAAACGGGGTGTGGTTCGTAGTGATTATTGGATGGGCTTAACACTGTAACCTTAATAAAATTCGTAAAGCATTTTTAACAGGTATATTAAATAAATATTACAATAAAGAAAATAAGAAAGTATTCAACAAAACATGTACATGCGAACTCCTGGTCCTGGTCCTGATGTCACTGGGTGCGTAATCGCTTCTGTGACAAAAGATAGTCTGGTTAATCTATTCCTTACCTAGAAGATAAAGTTTCGGTTACGGTCCTGTATGCACAGTAGCGCGAGCGTTTCGTTGATATAGCGGTTGATCGAGCGCCAGTGCAATGAACCGATTCGTTTGAGAAAATCGATATCGTGTTTGTATGCCAGTAACTCTGAAGCGCTGCAGCAAGGATGTTCTACTCCCTGGAAGTAATACACGCGAAATGCTCGTATACGACCTCGATGTATTCGGACAATCTTTCTTTAATTATTACCGGTTTAATTTAGGCAATTAGATTATTTATCTAACTAAATGAATTACTCTCATACTACTTACTTATACTAAGTTTAATTATTGATAATTAAACTAGGAACAAATACTTAATATTACTTTAAGTGGTTTACGTAAAGATCGAATAATCTACGTACTTTTTAATTTATTTACAAACGTTCTCGCACCAGGTATTTACGATGGTTATTTTATATACAAATTTATACTACAGGTTATGGAGGTATTCCTCTACTAATCAAAGACACCATAGGTGGTTATTACGTGTTATCTGTATGCAGTAAGTGTGTGAGTTTTGAGCGGGGTCTCAGTAATTTCAGAAAACGAAGGCGACGGCCTGTCTTTACTGTATATACTAAGAGAAAGGTCGTAGGTCTTTACAGCCCTGTAACAACCCTTCACCCTCAAGTGGTGACGAGATACGTCGGGATCTACCCTGCGTGCCTCTAGGTGTTTGTGTGCTTTGTAAAACTCCTGGTGCTCAGCCCGGAAGTATTTACGATCTGCAGTGTTTGTTGTAGTGACGAGATACGTCGGGATCTACCCTGCGTGCCTCTAGGTGTTTGTGCTTTGTAAAACTCCTGGTGCTCAGCCCGGAAGTATTTACGATCTGTAGTGTTTGATGTGAATTGTCAGAATGTATAACTTACCACTTACGTGTCTCTCAATCGCGGTATTGAGCTTTAGGTTGCCCGATCGCGAAGGACTCTTCGTCGGTGAACAACAGGTCGGTGTTTACTCAAAGCAAACGGAACGGTGGCGGCTGCTGGATATCGGCTTAACGGAATCTACTGATTCTCTGATTTCTATTCTCCATTCGCGTCGCGAGTTTATAAAGGGTATCGGTGGGCGGCTTCGCGGCTACCGTGCGGGGAATACCGTTACATGATTGGTTAAAATCGTTCTGACGTGCAGAAACTTACGGTTTCTTAGTAATACACGTCAGCAGTGATGAATAAATTATTTGTTGTGCAATATCGCGTAAACTTATGAAATCTTACATACAGGATGGTCCGTGCCTAATTTATTCTAAAACATATAAGTATAAGATGCTGGTTCTTTACAACACGATGCGATTATACGAAACGAAATACGAAGAATAATTTGAGGTTAAATAGCCTAAGACATCTTACAGCGTCATGCGCTTTGACTTTAGAAGAGACATACGTTTTAAGTCCTGCATTTAAAATATATAGCAGACGTATATCACCCGTCTTTCTTTAATGGAACTTCGCAGTAAGATAAAGGGAAACAGATGCATTTCACAGTAATAATTATATCCATTCTCGAGTCCGCCATGAGACACCTCTCCTCGGCGCTACTATAAAATATTCCTGAGGTAGAACCGACCCAAGATACACTCTTTCCCTATATTACTATTTTATTTATAATATATTAAACTATCGATGGAGCTTGCTCTTCTCTATGGTCACGATGCACCGATAACCGTTTACGATATTTATTTAAAGGTAAGGATATTAGTAAAAAATTTCAGTCGTGAAAATCTAATATTATTCTTTTATAATTAGAGGAATAATTTGTAGTTCCGTGGAGATGTAAATGCTAGAGTCACAACACGTTTTAGAATACATCGCAACGTAATTTCATCATGCTTATTTGATTTTATCGAAAATAATATAGATGTATAAAGTATTACTAAAATGAATATATTGTCGTTTTTATATTAATTGTATACTTGATTTGAATGTAGTTAATATGTAAAATTGAAAAAATACAAATATTTATCAGAGTACCAACTTAAACACTAATAAGTATCATTATTAACCTTAATGTCACATTCAAAACAGTGTTGCAAACTATATTTTGAAGCCTTCTATTTTTACCAAATAATATTAAAGTAAGTACGAACAAACATTTCAGTAAGTAACATTATTGAACTCGCTGTTTGACTTTAACGATTGTCATTCAAAATTTTAAATGTTGCCAAATTACATTTTTGAAGTATTCAACTTTTGATATTCAATGTCACCAAAATAATATTTATGAGTGTACTAATTAAAACATTTTAATAGGTAACACTATTAACCTCAATACCAAAGATTAGAGATAAAGAAGATGGGAATCGTAGGTAAGACGAGTATAGTAAATACTGACCCAAAATGAACGTATGTTTACACCTAAAGCACCAGAGACGCTAGATTTAAAAGAATAACCGCGAAATTTAATTTCTACAGTAATCTGCTATCAGGCGTATTTTTTTAGATTTAGGAAAATGAAGTTGAGATAAACAAAAAAGGTTTGTAGTAATAACGTAGATTATATTAAAATATTTTGATACAGTTATATATTCACAGTTAATTTTAACTAATATTAATTTACTGAATTTAAAAAAATATGACAGTACACAAAACAAAGAAATACATATTATATAAATTAACTAACACTAAAAAGCACAAAACTATATACACAAAGATATTTACACGTAACAAGATAAAAACACAATGAAAATTAAATATAACGAGATAACAAACAAATATAACAATTCAAGCACCATATTTACATGAGCGTCATAAACATATGGTAGACATGTAAACAAAATTTTAGTTCTATAATTATTTGTTATCGAATTGTTTTTACTTCCTAATCTTTGCTTAATACTGGACTTTAACAATTGTCATTCAAAACTTTAACTGTTGCTAAATTACATTTACATTTACTGTCTTTTTGAAATACAATGCTACCAAAACAATATTTATGAAAGTAAAAATTTTATGAAATTTTGAAAGATGCCATATTATATTTTTGGGGGGATTCAAGTAGTGTAAAATGAAACGTCTTATTGACATACAAAACTACCAAAGTAATATTTATGAAAGTAAAAATCTTATGAAAGTCTAAACGTTGTCAAATTACATATTAGGAAGTATTCAACAATTGTAAAATGAAATTTTTGACATGCAATGTTCCCAAAACAATTTTTTCTGAAAGTACAGTCTGATACGTAACTTTATTAAATTAAATGGTTGACCTCAAAATTTCATTCAGACTTTTATAAATCGAAGTAAATTTACATTTCTTGTAAGAATTAGGAATATGTTTAAATTACAATATATGAAACGTGTAATTGATTAAAAAATTTATACTCAACAAAGCATAAAGTATAACATTTTTGCCGAACAAAGTTTTACTTTTTTGATATAGTAAAAGTTAAACATAAAAAACAAGGCAAAGGTTTAATTAAATTAAGCATATATCGTCCTCAGTAATGGTAATATATATATATATATATATATCATATAATTGGTATGATATTTTTTAAATTGTGATTTAATAATTAAATAATCGAATATGGGGATAGAGATCAGTATTTAGTATTTAGTTTAGTAAATATTAATATAATATGATATTAAATAATTTATAATTATAATTGTGCACCGGACTAGCTCAATCATAGTGGGATTGGGATCAGTATTTAGTGGAAATTATATTTAATTTTGATGTAATTATACGAATTTCCAATTAATTTTTGCTTACCATATACCCATTGGCTGGTAACAGGTACTTTGTAGATCACGCTTGCTTTCGTAACTAGTAACGTTTTCATCAATTCGGCTTCACTCCAATCACAAATTTTATCTTGGTAATATTTTATTTAAGTATATTATTGCTTACTGAATGGTAACGTTTATAAAATATTTAAAGGTTGTCCAAAATTTATTTTAATTTCAGTTTTATTTTAGGTGCCGGTTCAAATGTGAATTATTTAAAAGAATTCGTAACAGGAAATAAAACACCAATGATCAAAAATAATTGCGACTTTAATTTGGTAAAACGTAATCAAATCAACTTGGACAAAACGAAAACTTTAAATGTTCAACAAAATCGTTACACAAATTAAATCGTAATGAATTTTTCGAAACGAACAGGTATCGGAGACCGAACTATTTAAATTATTGCCGTATAAAAACAATTGCTCTAGAATATTCTTCTCTCCGTTATTTATAACTTTTTCCCGATAATTAAATTAGGTTAGAAAAACTTACTTGTAACAAAATACACAACACTATTTTACCTTTTAAAAAACTGAACAAATTATAATTATACGTTTCATATATTGTAATTTAAACATATTCCTAATTTTACAAGAAATGTAAATTTACTTGATTTATAAAGTCTGAATGAAATTTTGAGGGTCAACCATTTAATTTAATAAAGTTACGTATCGGACTGTACTTTCAGAAAAGATTGTTTTGGTAACATTGCATGCAAAGAGACATTTCATTTTACAATTGTTGAATACTTCCAATATGTAATTTGGCAACGTTTAGACTTTCATAAGATTTTTACTTTCATAAATATTACTTTGGTAGTTTTGTATGTCAATAAGACGTTTCATTTTACACTACTTGAACAAAAATTTAATATAGCATCTTTCAAAATTTCATAAAAATTTTGACTTTCATAAATATTATTTTGGTAGCATTGTATTTCAAAAGACAGCAAATGTAAATGTAATTTAGCAACAGTTAAAGTTTTGAATGACAATTGTTAAAGTCCAGTATTACAAAGATTAGGAAGTAAAAACAAGTCGATAAAAAATAATTATAGGGAACTAAAATTTTGTTTACATGTTCACCATATGTTTATGACGCTCATGTAAATATGGTGCTTGAATTGTTATATTTGTTTGTTATCTCGTTATATTTAATTTTCATTGTGTTTTTTATCTTGTTACTGTAAATATCTTTGTGTATATAGTTTTGTGCTTTTAGTGTTAGTTAATTTATATAATATGTATTTCTTTGTTTTTGTACTGTCATATTTTTTAAATTCAGTAAATTAATATTAGTTAAAATTAACTGTGAATATATAACTGTATCAAAATATTTTAATATAATCTACGTTATTACTACAAACCTTTTTTGTTTATCTCAACTTCATTTTCCTAAATCCTAAAAAAATACGCCTGATAGCAGATTACTGTAGAAATTAAATTTCGCGGTTATTCTTTTGAAATCTAGCGTCTGGTGCTTCAGATGTAAACATACGTTCATTTTTGTCAGTATTTACTATACTGTCTTACCTACGATTCCCATCTTCTTTATCTCTAATCTTTGGTATTGAGGTTAATAGTGTTACCTATTAAAATGTTTTAATTAGTACACTCATAAATATTATTTTGGTGACATTGAATATCAAAAGTTGAATACTTCAAAAATGTAATTTGGCAACATTTAAAATTTTGAATGACAATCGTTAAAGTCAAACAGCGAGTTCAATAATGTTACTTACTGAAATGTTTGTTCGTACTACTTTAATATTATTTTGGTAAAAAATAGAAGGCTTCCAAAAATATAGTTTGAACACTGTTTTGAATGTAGACATTAGGTTAATAATGTTACTTATTAGTGTTTAGGTTGGTACTGATAAATATTTGTATTTTTAAATTTTACATATTAACTACATTCAAATCAAGTATACAATTAATATAAAAACGACATTATATTCATTTTAGTAATATTTTATACATCTATTATTTTCGATAAAATAAAATAAGCACGATGAAATTACGTTGCGATGTATTCTAAAACGTGTTGTGACTAGCACGATTTTAAATGAGTGCATTTATATCTCCACGGAACTACAAAGTATTCTCTAATTATAAAAAGAATAATATTAGATTTTTCACGACTGAAATTTTTTACGAATATCCTTACCTTTAAATAAATATCGTAAACGGTTATCGTGCATCATAGAGAGAGCGAAGCTCCATCGATAGTTTTAATATATTATAAATAAAATAGTAATATAGAAAGGCGTGTATCTTGGGACGGTTCTACCAATATTTTATAGTAGCGCCGAGAGAGATGTCTCATGGCGGACTCGAGAATGGGATATAATTATTACTGTGAAATTCATCTGTTTCTTTATCTTACGAAGTTCCCACAAGAAAGACTGATATAATATACGTCTGCTATATATTTTAAATGCAGGACTTAAAAACGTATGTCTTTCTAAAGTCAAAGCGCATGACGCTGTAAGATGTCTTCTAGGCTATTTAACCTCAAATTATTCTTCGTATTTCGTTTCATATAATTGCATCGTGTTTTGTAGTTATAATTATTTATCTTTCGCTTCGTAATTTATTAGTTTCCATTGCATTTGTAAACAACAGTTTTTTCAAAACTATTATTATTAATATTCTCTATTACGAAGTTTCTAATGCAAAATGTATTTCCAATTGATTGAATGCATTTATTTATTTTGCGTAAATAATGAATGATGTCATTAAAAGTTAAATATTTGAAAAGCCAAACTCAAGTGATTTGTAATCAATATACTGCATTATTTCGAGATGGAACGCGATAACGGGGCCAAGTTTACCTTTAACTTCCATTATCCAGGTACGCTAATAATTTTCACTATTTAAATTTATAAATATGTTGCAGCGAACTGTTCGCATGCATTTGAGAAAACCGTAACTGGGACAAAGGCAAGAATGGCTCTCGCTTTAGAATCTGGGAAATCGGCGCCGATTCACCGCAAAACATAGGCTGCGTGTAGGACCTATTTTTTACACATCCACGTGTGAGACCGTGTTTTCAACCCTTTTATCCTAATTATTTTACATACCCTGCGTGTGAGACCGTATTTTCAACCCTTTCTTTTCGAAGGCCTTTTTCAACCCTAATTATTTTTATTCGCTTACGTATAGGACGTGTATTTTGACCCCTATTTTTACACACCCACGTGTAGGACGTGTTTTTTTACCCTATTTTATGACAGCTCACGTATAGGACACGAATTTTTCTCCCCTAAGGGTCAACCCTAATTAGAGCCTTTTTGCACATGCTCACGTGAGGGGCAGATGTAGGCCTGGGCTATCTTGGGGCTGGGGTGGACCTGGACTTGGAGTTGGTCTTAGGGTTATTTTTGATGGTATTCAGGTCCTTCTATTATATTAAGAGCAGTGCCCCTGGAGGTTGCACACGCATACAATGTTGGAAATTGTATAATCAATAAGATGTTATTATCGATCCTATTGTTTAAAATGGTCAAATTCTATTGGATGATCTTTTACCTATACGAGAAAACGTTGTATTTCTAATAAGGAGGTTCTTGTAAGACACGTGTAGGGCTTCGCAACATGTTCTCAGGCCTTCGCCCCTGACCGAAGATGGTAACCTAACCTTATAAGACAAGTGTAGACCTTAGCTATAGTGACCCCTGATGCAATTGTATGAGGGTTCTAGCTTAATCTTACAGCTGTAGGCCTTCGCCCCATCATACAAAAATGTATTCTAATAAGGAGGTTCTTGTAAGACAAGACTTGTATCAGGGTCTGCGCCTGCCCTTTGAGTAAAAATTGATTTTAGCGCCATCTAGTGGCGTATAGACTAATGAACATTTTCTATATTTGCTCTATCTTGTTTCTTCTCTCTTTTCTCTCTCACACACACACACACTCACACTCAACACTCACATCACATCACACCACACTCACACCACCACACCACACTCACACCACATCACACTCACACCACACTCACACACACTCACACCACACACACACCACACTCACACTCACACTCACACTACATGCACGCACGCACGCACGCACACACACGCACACACGCACACACGCACACGCACACACACACACACACACACACACACACACACACACACACACACAATCAATTAATTAATCAATTTCAAACAAATCACGCTCGATCACCAGATCAATCTCAATCAATCAATCAATCAACTGAAATTATGTCTTACAGTTTGCGGAAACCAGATTACAGTTCAAACTGAATACATTAAAGTCTAATTAAATATCACGTGAAATAATAAATAATTTCTACCCTAATGCAATGATGCTTTATGTATAGGCAGATTCTCTAAACAGTCACCACCTATACATTCGGAACATCATATCTGATTTATTTACATCACACAAACTTGTTTCATTGTAATGTGTTCATTAACAGTTGTAAAACCTATTTAAAAAGATAGGAAAGTAATAATTACTTATATAACATAGAGTTAAATTAAGATAACATGTTTTAAGAATATCAAACTGATATAACGGAAATAAAAGGCAAAAGGTTTTAATGGTTTATTATTATACGTGAATTAACAATAACTACAAGTTTAAAATCCGTACGTACCTACTATTTTGTAGAGTTGATCTTATGACGTCATCCTGTGTAATAATACATTTTAGAAATCTTTATCGACATTTTTGTTAGCAATTCAGGTAAAAACATATATTAAAAATAAACGCTTACCTCTAGAAGTTTTTCCTTCAACTGTACCATGTTGAACAGATTTTTTATACAACGTGTCTCACTAAAATACGATTTGTGAATGGCTGGATATAAACAACCGATTACATTAACTATTTTAGAAAGTAATACACAAAACCTAAATTCGGATTTAACAATCATGTTGTACTTACAAAAATTACATTCAAAACAAAAATATTTTAAAAATTTTGCTAACGCGGAAATTACTTTTAAATAATTGAATCTCGATTACGTTCACACACACACACACACACACACACACACACACACACACACACACACACACACACACACACACACACACACACACACACACACACACACACACACACACACACACACACACACACACACACACACACACACAACACACACACACACACACACACACACACACACACACACGTGATTCACGTTATATGGATTTTTTATCAGTTGGGATTAATAGCAATGTCAACTAAACGTTTTAAAAATTTCTAATCTGAAAAAAGAGTGACGTAATCTAATTTTTATTTGAAATTTCAGAGAGTATTATCATCATCGAGATTTTGAGACACAATCACCTCATCGTCTTCACCTTGAACGATTATATTGTAACAACCTATAAAAGTAGCTAATAACACCTGACAGTTTTATCAGACACTATTATTACATGGACATGAGGTTAGCCCTAAATTAACTGGTTTCACACGGCTCTGGAAATGCTGCACTCTTCAAATCTTTCAGTTCGCTCGCAGAAGTTGTACCGTATTCATTTCCTTCAATTTTTATCTGCATTCTGTTTCGAGACTGTAGTACGTTTTCTAATACATAAACAGAATCTTCAATACGGTGATACGTGTAGCAGCAAAACACATTAGCTAGTTAGTTTCACCTCTATATTATTTTACATGCAAGCCTGACCTTATCATAAATAATACATCTGTCAAAAGCTAATTAAACATAATTCCACGGACTGGGCGTGACGAGCAGCGTTTCCAATTATAGCTTTTAGTCAAAACAATAGTGCCTACAATTACATACAATCGACAAGCACGACTTTAGCACGAGGATCAAACGAAAACACGCATGCACGCACACACGCTGCACGCACGCACGTACACGCAAGCTCGCACGTCGCACATACGTACGCACGCTCGCACGTAGCACTCGCACGTACGCACGCACGCAGCACGCCGCACATACGCACACACGTACGAACGCTCGCACGCACGCAAGCTCGCATGCACGTACGCACGACGCACGCACGCACGCCGCACGCTCGCATCGCACGCACACACACACACACACACACATACACACACACACAACGCACACGCACACACACGACACACACGCACACACACCACACACACACACAACACACACACACACACACACACACGAGGGTGCGAAAACGCCAACGCAAAACACACTAACACAAAAACACGCAAACACGAAAACACGCTAACACAAAAACACACAAACGAAAAACGCTATCGCGAAAACACGTAAAACGAAAACACGCAAATACAAAACACACAAACGAAAACACGCCAGCATAAGAAAACACGCAAACGAAAACACGCTAAAGCGAAAACTTGTAAACTTGCAAACATGAATCAAGACGATGCAACACTGTTAGGAGAAAACAAGTTTATTAACAAAATTGAAGGAAAGCTTAACGTTTGAAAATATATTATTTTGTTATTATAAACAACAATACATCATTATTATTTAATAACATGCTTTATCGGTTTTCTTCTTCTTGAACCGTGATTCGTCGTCATCATCATCGTGATTTTGAGATTCGTCCTTCTCCCTACCTCTTTCTCTTCTGTGAAGCATCATCATCACCTTGGATGTGAGATATATTCAGCTCAACCACGTCTTCGCTCTCATCTTTATCTTGAACGGCTATGTTGTAATAGTTTATTAACAAGTCAGTAAAATCTCTAATGTCCGCTGATGTTGGCTCATAAACAGGAGAATACATTTAATAATGCTCACTGATGACAGCTACACTTTAAAGAGCGAAACACACGAGAAACAAGTACGCAGCTAGCCTAGGGTCTTGTGCGCAAGAGCGTTCGTCAATGTTCGGGTAGAATCGGTTATCTTCGGGGAATATCTGAAGTATTGACTAACCACGCTCTAACATCGCCCCTAGGGACATGTTTATAAATCTAAATGCCTCTTTTATGGTGGAGGTATTTTCTAAGACCGCCGTCTTGTGTTATGTAAATTGAACATGCAAAATAAATCAGGTTTTTACAACTGTTAATGAACACATTACAATGAAACAATGTTGTGTATGTAAATAAATCAGATATGATGTTCCGAATGTATAGGTGGTGACTGTTTAGAGAATCTGCCTATACATAAAGCACCATTGCATTAGGGTAGAAATTATTTATTATTTCACGTCATATTTAATTAGACTTTAATGTATTCAGTTTGAACTGTAATCTGGTTTCCGCAAACTGTAAGACATAATTTCAGTTGATTGATTGTAATTGATCTGATGATCGAGCGTGATTTGTTTGAGATTGATTAATTAATTGATTTGTGTGTGTGTGTGTGTGTGTGTGTGTGTGTATGTGTGTGTGTGTGTGTGTGTGTGTGTGTGTGTGTGTGTGTGTGTGTGTGTGTGTGTGTCTGTGTCTGTGTCTGTGTCTGTGTCTGTGTCTGTGTCTGTGTCTGTGTCTGTGTCTGTGTCTGTGTCTGTGTCTGTGTCTGTGTCTGTGTCTGTGTCAGTGTCCTTGTCCGTGTCCGTGCCGTGTCCGTGTCCGTGTCCGTGTGTGTCCGTGTCCGTGTGTCTGTGTCTGTGTCTGTGTCTGTGTCTGTGTCTGTGTCTGTGTCTGTGTCTGTGTCCTGTCTGTGTCTGTGTCTGTGTCTGTGTCTGTGTCTGTGTCTGTGTCTGTGTCTGTGTCTGTGTCTGTGTCTGTGTCTGTGTCTGTGTCTGTGTCTGTGTCTGTGTCTGTGTCTGTGTCTGTGTCTGTGTCTGTGTCTGTGTCTGTGTCTGTGTCTGTGTCTGTGTCTGTGTCTGTGTCTGTGTCTGTGTCTGTGTCTGTGTCTGTGTCTGTGTCTGTGTCTGTGTCTGTGTCTGTGTCTGTGTCTGTGTCTGTGTCTGTGTCTGTGTCTGTGTCTGTGTCTGTGTCTGTGTCTGTGTCTGTGTCTGTGTCTGTGTGTGTGTGTGTGTGTGTGTGTGTGTGTGTGTGTGTGTGCGTGTGCGTGAAATGCGCGTGCGTGTGTGTGTGTGCGTGTGTGAGAAAGAGAGAAGGGAGGAAGAAACAAGATAGAGCAAGAGAGAGGTATTATCAGCTTCTATTATAGAAAATGTTCATTAGTCTATACGCCACTAGATGGCGCTAAAATCAATTTTTACTCAAAGTGGGCGCAGACCCTGATACAAGTCTTGTCTACAAGAACCTCCTTATTAGAATACATTTTGTGTGAGCGAAGGACTACAGCTGTAAGATTAAGTTAGAACACAATTGCATCGAGGTCACGATAGCTGTTTACACTTGTCTTATAAGGTTAGGTTCACACCATCTCCGGTCACGAAGGCCTGAGAACATGTTGCAAGTACACTGTCTTACAAGAACCTTATTAAAGCAATAGGATCGATAATCATATCTTATTGATTATGCAATTTCAACATTGTATGTGTAACCTCAGGGCACTGCTCTTAATATAGCCAGAAGGACCTTAATACCATCAAAATAATAAGACCAACTCAAGTCCAATTCCAGGTACGCCCAAGACAAGCCCAAGGCTACATCTGTCACGTGAGCATGTGCAAAATAGTCTAATTAGGATTGATTAGGTAGAAAATACGTGTATGTAAAATAATTAGGATAAAAGGTTGAAGACACGGTCTACACGTGTGTAAAAAATAGTGAAAAATACGTCCTACACGTGAGCGAGTAAAAATAAGGGTTGAAATGCGATCGCCACGTGGGCGAGTTGTGACGTCAAACTCAAGATGGCGGCGCAAGTGTCCCTGTACTACTACCATGCATGCAACTGGTAAATATTAAGAAATTATTGTTGAAATGGAGTTAATCACTGTTTAATTTTAGGCTCAAAGGAGTTTGAAACAATTCTTACACAAAATTGGTTTTGAATTCAAAGTTGACGATGGAAGAAGGCGTTTAATGGAGCAAGTTCATATTGTTGGTGCTCGAGCAACATTTTAGGAAAATATTTTGCTAATAAAGTTGTGAAATTAGTTACGATCCTGTCTTTTTGATGAGACGTGGATTTTAGTCGAGGAAGCGTTCGAAAATCATGGCATGATAATGATTTGAAAAGCACAAAAACAAACCGCTAGCAGAAGGAAACGGTAATTAAAATAGTCTGATTAGTTAAAATATTTTAACCGAACAAATTTTAGTTTTATCGTACTGAGTGCTGGCAACAAGGATGGTTTTATACCTAATTCATCATTGGCAGTTGTGATTTTGAGGTTAAATTTTGTAAGATATGTCTTGTTTGTATCTTGGGACTTGTTATGGTTGCACCATGGGACGTGTCCTGAGGTACAACCAGATATAAACTAACATTCCGTCTCGCTGCTAATGACTTTATTGCAGATGGGGAGGTGTGCTACAGGAAAGAAAAGATTAAAACCAGATGCAGAAGCGCAGACGCCGCTGCTAACAAAATTCTTCTAAAAGAGGAACGTTACGACAAGTTGCCAGCACCCACGGAGTTTCCAAAAGCGCGCTCGCTAGACACATCCAAAACATACATTATCTGGAGAAGCAAAACCCACGTATACTGTAAACAATGCGACACATAAAATATTCACCACTGAGCAAGAGGATAAATTGCTTTCATATATTATAAAAGCAGCAGAATGGAATTATGGTGTTACGTCGAAGAAATGAAAAAGTTAGCATTGCAATATGCGAAAGCTAACAACATTAAGATGCTCGACTCGTGGATCGTTAATGAAGCTGCGGGTCGACTGTGGTACAGGCACTTCAGAAAATCTCACGAAAGAAGAATATATCTCCGCAAACCTAAAGCCAGCAGCTTAGGAAGAATGGCCTGTTTCAACAAGGCAAACGTGGCAGTTTTTTTGATAAACTGAATGATATCTATTTAAGATATAAACTCACACCTCAGAATGTGTGGAATCTCGACGAAACCGGTTGTTCCACTGTTCACAATCCCGCTTGTGTGCTAAGAGACATTACGGCGAAGCAAATAGGAGCGGCCACTTCTGGCAAAAGAGGGCTAAATGTAACCATGACAGCATGCGTTAATGCTGCAGGTACATCAAACCACCAGAACTCATTTTCCCGTGGGTCCACTTTCAGGACCATATGATTATTAATGCGCCTCCTGGAACCCTTGGTATGGCGACTTCAAGCGGATGGTCTAATGCCGAGTTGTTCGTGCAATATCTGTAGCATTTTATTTCCATCGTGAAGCCATCGGTGGACAAGAAAGTGTTGCTTATAATTGACAATCATGAGAGCCACCTGTCAATAGCTGCCATTACTCTAGCAAGAGAAAATGGAATCATATTCTTCACTTTTCCCCCACACACGAGCCATAAGCTGCATCCGCTCGACAGATCAACCATCGGACCTTTCAAAAGCTACTACAATAGGGCCAGCAAGGACTGGATGCTCAATCATGCTGGTAAACCCATTTCAATTTGCGACATATCGATATTGGTAGGAAAAGCATTTCCATTGGCTTTCACACCGGACAACATCTCAGAGGGATTCAAAGTATCTGGTATATGGCCATTCAATACAGACGTGTTTGAAGACCATGAGTTCTTGCCAGCTGAAGTAACAAACAGACCGTACGAACCTCATGATGAAGGCATAATTCAAGAGAAGGAGACGAACGTAGAAACGCCATCAACAAGCAGTGCACTTATCACAGTGAAGACTCCAGATGAACTACGTCCATTTCCTAAAGCACCACCTCGCAAGCGTGGTGCAGGCGGCCGAAAACCTAGAAAATGCATGATTGCAACCGACTCACCAGACTTTCAATAAATCAAGCTGCAGAAAATGAAAATAACAAACCTTTTTTTCGGGCGAAACAGAGAGTTTTAGTTCAGTCGTCATCTGAAGATGAGGACGAATAACACAAACTTCAAGACAGCTCTGATGGAAGCCGTTTGTACAGCTATGATGATGAAGAAGACGAGTTGATTTCTTCGATGCAGCACCACTCAACTATTCTAAGGGCAGTTGGGTGTTAATCAAGTTTGATCTCTTTGGGAAACCTTCGTCGAACAGTGTCTATTATGCCGATATAGTCGAATATGTCACAGAATTGGAGGCTACTGTGAAATTTTTGCGAGTACGAAAAGTTCACTTCGTTTTTCCTGACGTTGAAAATGTCACTGTCGTTAGTAAGTCCTGGATAGTGAAGATATTGCCTGAGCCTACCATACGACGAGGACAGCATTCCTTCAACATCAAATTTCCTGTGAATATTTATCTTAAATAATGTATGAATTTATTAGTATTGAACAAATGAATACATTCAGAGTATTTTTGCATGCGCAGTTCAATGTTTCCGTTCACGGCCCACGTTAATATTACAGATGCGCATGCGAAAATGTTCTGAATGGATTCGATAGCTCACGAAAATACATATTATAAACATTTACGTACACTTAGTTTTTATTATTAAATGAATTCAGTACTACTCATATTCATTTATACAATATGATTCTATCCTTGTCCCAATGTACAACCACTGAAGGTACAAGACCTGTTTGTTTTGGGACAAACTGCACTGACCTATTGTCAAATGGGTATTGACCATTCACTAGCCAAAACTGCATTATTTCACGGGGATTAATTGTAATTCAATTTCATTCAAATACCAAAAAGTAAAAAAATTAAAAGCACATTCTGTCCCAAGATACACGCCTTTTCCCTATATTTCTTGGAAAACGAGTTTAATACGTAATGAAATAATTTAAATAAAGATAACCTAGCGTTTTTAAAAGAAAGATTCTCGATTTGTAAGAGCTGTTTAATAAAATAATGATGTTTTGAATAATAATGACATTTTATTAGTAATCTTTTAACTGCAAATATTTCAGAACTGGTTGAATTTAGGTATATAGTCGGGCCGGCGAGAGGAGTCTTGTGACTCATCTTTTAGTAAAGCATGGTTTAAGATTTTAAAAACGTATGTAGTTATTGGTTCATATAGTTAGTAATTTTGAATACCAACAAAACATCGTCAATGTTTCTAGGTTATTTTCAAATTTAAGCCGCGCTGTCAAATTTAAATAAAATTATTGTTCGAATATCTCGATTTAGCATCCTAAAGGTCTTAAAATCCCTATCTACTCGAATAAATAAAGTCGAATTTCGTTTAAGGTCTGTTCGCACTTATTCTGGCATGTAAAGTCCACCGAGTGTGGGTAGTCATATGATAAAATCTGTAAACGGTTATCAGAACCGAGACCGGTCAACAAAATTTCGTTTTGGATCTGTTTTACAAATTAATTATTATTAATTATTAGTTAATAATATAACCGTTTTCAAAATCTCAGTTTACAGTTTGTCATATATATATATATATATATATATATATATATATATATATATATATAATATATATATATATATATATATATATATATATATATATATATATACATATGGATGGTAGTTGCCATGTACACTCATCCGACGTGGTATTTTCGAAAATAGTGGCTTCCAAAAGATATTGTCTGAATGTAAACTCAATTTACCAAACATTGAAATGCTTCCTGATAGAAACACACCTGTCTTTTGAATTACTAGGTGACGATGCTTTTGGTTGTCACCAAATTTGCTTAAGCTTACTGCGTTATCAATTTTTATCTGAAAAGATAAAAAGGAGGAGGATCGATGCAGCGGAAATGGGTAAACCAATTTTAATGAAATTTGGTATATAAGAGCTTTTATTAGAAAATTAATTGCTGTTGAATCATTTAAATTTGTATAAAATTGACGTAAAGATCGAATAGAGTTTAAATAGGATCGGTACTAGTTCGGTGGAATATTGCTGGGATACTGTCTAGACCAGTCACCTTATTGAGATCAAACCTATTGGTAATAGATTCTAGGAGCTTGTATTGAAAGTGAATTGGTTTCATGGCGTAAAAAGAAGAGTTGACTAGGGGTACATCTTTTTCAGAATCACTAAAACACTAAACTAAAGACCAAAATTTACAACTACCCAAAGCTCATTGAATTTTTGTAGTTCAAACTTTTTTGTTTTAGTGATAACACTTTTGCATGTATTTCTAGAGCTAACGTAATCTGCATGACTCTCGGCCGGTTTATTACATTTTTATTTAGTATAAGATTTATTTTTCAAAGATATTGCATTAGCACAAGCCTTAATGAACCACGATTGGGAACGAGAATGACCTATACGGTTTTGGTTTTGAGAATGTATAACTACATGCCCATGAGGATACTGAAAGAGCAATGTCCGACGATGAGGACGACCTAAAACAATATTTAGGCATGGAAAGGTTACAAAGAAATCCCGTAAATCACTTCATTATCTGACTTAAAACACTGCAAGGTTCTAGCATTGTTTCGAGCAACGGAGACATTGACAGTAGAAGTTACTTCTATTGGATAATGGTCAGATAGACCTAGTGGAGAAAGAACTGAAGTTTTATACAAGTGGCGGGTTTGATTTAAGAAAGAGATCTAGAAGATGTGGAGTATATTTAGCGTTATCGGGGATTTAAGTGGGTTCAGAAATCATTTGTGTGATATCGCATGAAGTTTCTGCACTATGACCATCAAGTTTAGTAGTATTGAAAATTAAAACCAATTGGAGCTGTTAACATTGAAATCTCCCAGAATTCAGTTATCGCAAGAAACTGTCACGGAAGATAGTCAACCTTCAAACTAAGGTAATTAAAGAAGACTTGACACTTACTGGCTGTCATTAGGAGACCTATAAATGCAGTAGAATTTCATAAATTTAGGACCAGAATGTTTAAACCAAATCACGTCGAATTTTTCAATCTCCAAAGAAAAAATTATCTTGCAAGCGATGTTATCCTTGAGATAGGCACACAGTTCTCCTTTGTATCGAAAGTTAGAGGCATGATTGTCTTGAGGAAATTGCAAATCGAGTGAATGGGAGCTTTTAGAGGAGATTTGTTTGTAATTGTTGAAGGTGTTGGTGAACAGCATTAATATCAGACCTGATACCGCAAATGTTGTAATAATGGATCAGACAATGAGTACTTTAGATGAGTGAGGTCGCTTGGGCCCCGCCCTCCCGGAGATCTGAACGGTGTAGGATTTTATGTCCGGTATTTATTACCATAGAAACCATCTTTGAATACAGCTATCTTTAAACTATGCTTGGTAAAAATTTCCTTCTGCTAAATATAGAAGGTAATCCTTTACACGATTAATATGGAGTATCAATGCGCAGCCAAATAGTACACTAGAAATCGCTAACTAACGGCTAGTTCTGATTTTTTAATATCTTGTTACGACCACTACTAGTAGTGTATATCCAAGTTTGCAGTTTCGAAAGACCTGTGCTAACTTCGTAGCATTCGAAAAACCGCGTAATTTTCGCATGTTTCTTTTTGTTTTTTCACTATTTCTCCTAAACAATGCGTTTTTCATAAAACGTGTTATTTATGCTTTTAAAGTAGATTGCATTTTCTAAAATTTGAGATCAGAACCAACTCTGTAAGTACAATAGTTACCAAGGTGCAGCTCTCAAAAGATTGGCAATTTTTTCCAAAAAGTGAAATGTTAAGAGTTGGTCAACATTCGGCTCCGAAATCGGGAAAAATACTCATGTTACGGGTAAAATCATAGGAAGATATGTTACAGTGTGCAATGGCCATCGTATTGAAACCAGTTTTTAACCATAAATGCAATATTTGGAAAAAAATTGGCAATTCGTTAAAAAACCAGTAATTTTTTTTGTGAACAGTTTCATACCAATTATACATGACTTTTCTCTTTGCATTTATATTTTCTGTAAATTTTAAAAGTTACACTGCTGATGCTTTAGCAGAATTTCGCTACCAAGCGAGGCAACCATAATAAACTTCCACTGAGTATAGTATCCATGGTTTGTTTTATTGCCTTCACTGAGTGCGACACCACTACTGCCCTTTTCGGGTATGAGGAGATTGAACTGTGGAGCGCCATCCAGAAATACCCTCAACTCATCACCACAGCTGGTGTTCCTCCAGCCTACTTCAACCCAACAAGCCACATCAGATGCCGGAGAGAAGTGCCTAGAAGGAGACTGCCCTCCAGAGCCTGCGCTATAAACTTTTTGTGAAAACAGCCGCCTCGGCTAAAGTTGACCTCGCGCGTTTGCCTCCAACAGAAGATGGTGCAACATTCTAGGGCGTGGAAAAAGATGCCACTCAATGAAAAAGGCAGATCAGGGTCTCATTCAAATAACAATGATGACACCCCATCCCTTCTGAAATTTCTATCATGCAGGTGCAAGAAAGGGTTTTCCTTTCAAACTACCCTGAAACCGTCGTGAGAACTCAACAGACCAAATTTCCGAAAAATGCAGTTTTCCATTTTTTTTTTTTTTTATTTATTAGCATTGTGAGGAAACTATGGGCCCTACAGACGTCGTTTTGTGCTGAAATTAAAAGTAATTACATTCACTACATTTCCCCGTATGACTTTACCCGTAAAATGAGTATTTCCTCCGATTTCGGGGTCGAAAGTTGTCCAACTCTTAACATTTCACTTTTTTGGAAAAAAATTGCCAATTTTTGGGGGGCTTTTTTTAAACAAATTGTGATTTTTTGGAAAATTGGTCAAAACATGTAGAGACCGGAATACTGAACAATTTTTGTTAATAAAATTTTTCTCTAAAACTTATAATCGAGATAGAATATGCAATTGAAAATTTAACATGGGAAATTCATAGGGTACGTCTTGAAACGGAACATACGGTATATATATATATATATATATATATATATATATATATATATATATATATATATATATATATATATATAGGTGTCCACAAACTCTTTTCACAAAAGAAAACTGCAGATTCTAGAGCTGGAGGTCTCGGTTTAGTTCAAATATCTTCAAAACGGTTTCCCTTTAAATGTTAGCGTTCTGTACATTTATTTAGTGGAATATGCCCAATCGTATGGCGTGACTATGAGTTTTTACTTTGTACTCATAAGCGGCTCGTTTGGGCGAGGCATTGGACATTTTTATTCATAAGTTTTTCGTGTTTCAAAATTTCGCAACTTTAACACAAAATTTAAGAAATTTCGATTTTTAATAAAAGAATGATACTATTGCCTGAAGTCGCTACGACGCGCCGTTTTCGAAATAAATCGATTTGAACTTTTCATGTGTTAATCATACTTTTATAAAATTAACTAACAATACAAACAATAAAAAAACCTTTCCCTTAAAACTTATATAACACTTTAACCTCAACTAGTGTCTGTAATACTAGTTATTTTGACGTTCACCCAATTGTTATTTTGTTTATTTTCCATAGCCATCTTTCATAATTGTAAATGAATTCGTTAGTTAATTTTATCAAAGTATGATTAACACACGAAAAGTTCAAATCGATTTATTTTGAAAACGGTGCGTCGTAGTGACTTCAGACAAAAGTATCATTCTTTTATGGAAGGATCGAAATTTTTTTAATTTTATGTTAAAATTGCGAAATTTTCGAAAACAAAAAACTTATGAATAAAAATGTCCAATGCCCCGCCCAAACGAGCCGCTTATGAGTACAACTAAAGAATCGTATTCACGCCATACGATTAGGCATATTTCACTAAATAAATCTGCAGAACGCTATCATTTAAAGGGAAACCATTTTGAAGATGTCTGAATTAAACCTATGTTAAGGCGCCATCTTCCAAGAGCTACAGCTCTCTTAGGAAGTATTTTTGTATTAAGGTAATTTACGTTAAATCGACATAAAATTAGCTCTAGAATCTGCAGGTTTCCTTTGTGAAAACAGATTTTGGACACCCTGTATATATGTATATATAATGTATATATACAATAAAAACATTTTTTTGTTGAGGGAGCAGTCAACTTAATAAAGTCTAATTAGACCAGGTTTAAAAGAAGACTCTTTGATATATGTAAAGCGTTCGAGACCGTTTAATCTCTTTTTCAAGACAGCTAAAACAAGACAACAAAATTAAAATTGTTACATAAGAGCATGTCTTACAACTAATATCTAATAAAGAAACTTACATGTCGTGAGGCTAATAAAAGAGTAGCGTTATTTCTCGTAAAGAATAATCGTCACTTATTATAACATTCATTGAAAACACAAACAACAATTTTTTTCACAAATAACCACGGTTATCTACTATACAGATGCCACAAAATTATTTATTTATAAAATTCCATTACATTGGGAGAAACAAGATATTTATAACCGATAAAACACGTTAACTACATTATTATTATTTCTTGTCAAATGTAAGGATGTAAGAGTAGATACTACTAAGATTCTTAATGTCGGATTTTTTATTAACAGTGGGATTCTGATTAATATATACCATTTCTAAAAAAATTGTTTCTCATAATTTGCTACGGACTCTATTATTTTAGCGTTATTATAATCGAACACATGGTTTTCATTAATAGTATGTTCAGCTAAAGCACATAAAGCCCATCACTTTTATGTGATGTAATTCTCCCCAACAGACATCTTGACGTTTGACCTATGTACACATTGTTACAACCGAACACGGTATACAATAAATCACGTTGGATTTTTCTAGTGCTTTTAGTGGGGTTTTTGTTTTCGTGTACAAAAGTGATACAGTTTTGATGTTTCTGGTAGCTATTTTTAAATCTTTTAAATTTTGAAAAATGTGTATTAATTTGGGAGTTAAGATTCGGAATAAACGGTAAAGTGACAAAATGAGTTTTTTCCCGTTCTATAGCATGGTTGTCCTGGTCTCCATCAACAAGATTTAAATTGGAAATATGTTCATCGTTGTTGTGCCTAGTAGTGGTGAATAACAATTTATTAATAAACGCCTTTGGGAAAGAGTTTTCTATCAAGATACCTCTCAATAACGTCAAACCCTTATTGATATAGTCGAGATGCGAAAGCTTGATAACTCTATTTTTAAGTGCTAATATCAGATTTGTTTTCATCCTAAGAGGATGTTGAGAGTGAAAACTAATGAACCTATTACTACACATGGGTTTTCGGTACCATTCTGTTTTAAGGATGTTAGGATATTAGATTCAAATATGAATCTTAGTACTGCATGGAAGTCTTCCACATTAAGGTTACAATTTAAAGTGATCTCATTTCAATGTTTGTCAATGCTTTTCAGGACAACGTATAAAGGTAAGTTAGTGAACAAAGAAACCACATCAAAGCTAACTAGAATATAACTAACGGGAATTTTAACATTATTAATATAGTTGCGGAAGGCAAACGAATCTTTAATACAATACAATACATATTCATAATGAGATACCTCCCGGGTTTATGAAAAATTCAGTCCAAGGTGTTTCCAGGAAAACAATACGTTGTATAGAGCGAAACGGCGGACACACCGAAATGTAGAAAAATATTGTGACCTACAAAAAGTATTTAGTTACTAGGATAAAACGGCAATTTGTTATTTTGATGCTTTATATTAGAAAACTTTAAACATTACACAGTTGAAATTTCAAATTCATTACTAATAAAACGATCAAAAAATTTAAGATTTGTATTAATGTTCAAAATTGTTGTTGTGTTTACTCGCAAAATGCGTGAGCCAGAAATATATTTCAGTTAAAAACAACAGTTAAACGAACTTTGCACCAAACATGACTTCTCATGATGGATGAAATTATATCATTTCTGAAAAATAACAAAAACATTTTGTTTTTGGCTCAAATAGATTAGATATGCTGAGTTTTCATTAGATAAGGATTTTACTAGGTTACATAAAATCAAGATGAAAAACAATTGGTAAAAAGTCAAAAACTGCCAAAATCGAAAATCATAGTATGCCATTGAAATTTGGCACAAAGGTTTAAAATGACAAATGAATAACTTCTTCTAATAATTTTTTCGAAATTTGGCCAATTTATGTTTTTCCATTTTTTCTTAAAATGTAATTTTTACTGGTGACGTCGGTTGTAAAACCAACTTACTATAGTTCATTTTGGTTTTATTTGAAGCAAAATGGATGCGATAATCAAATCTATGCTAAAGTCAAAGTTAAACAAAATCCCATATGATGCGGACTTAAATGGTCACATTTATATATATATATATATATATATATATATATATATATATATATTCATTTTGGTTTTATTTGAAGCAAAATGGATGCGATAATCAAATCTATGCTAAAGTCAAGTTAAACAAAATCATATGATGCGGACTTAAATGGTCACATTGTATATATATATATATATATATATATATATATATACTAAAGACTAATTAGTGATGCAGCCAAAAGGTTTAGGGCAGAAAGATAAGACTCTTTTACTTAATTGAGAGCTTTGAATTCTTTATTCCTTCGTCAGTCAAAATTCTACTATAGGTATTAAATTATTGTGTTATATAAGGTAATCTATAACTTACAGTATGTGAGGTTGCTATTTAAAAACTTGCAAACATTGAGAATGAAAAGATTAATTTTGAAAGTATTGAAACATTAATATTTAATGTGATGTAATTTGTGATTGACAGTTTGAGTATATACATGGTAACGAAATGGATAGAGAATAGAGTTGTTGGTAGTGGACTGTTTTAATTTTTATTTAACTGACGTTGGTTATCTAAATATAACATGTTTGAATAAATTACATTTAGGTTTTGAATATCAGTTCTTTTATTCATAGAATTTTGTTCACAATGAATATGAGTTTACAAAATTGATTGTAATAACTGTCATCTAAAATACATAGGCATGACATCTAGAAAGTTAAAGTATAGGCTAACCTCACAACGTAGTGATATTAAAGTCAAAAGATGCATGCGCCCTTTCACAACACGCTAATGAAACAGCAGTGGCGAAACTACAAAATTTTTCTGGGGGCCAGGCCCCACGGGCTCTTTTGTGGAGGGTGCGTATAAAATTTTGTTGGGGCGTACACACCACTTTTTATAGATGCATGCGCATGAAAACTACGTCAATCTTGTTTTCACTCTCAATTTTAAACAGTTTTGGTTTTCATCATCATGGTTTGTCATATACCTACTTTAAGTAAAAGACTTTCTTGTTTTCACATTTTATTTAGGAAATATAACATATAAGTATGAATAAAAAACTTCAAACTAATTTTAGTTTTCTATCTGTTTTATAAAACAGAGAGAACTTGTTCAGCCGAAATTTCTGCTTAACTAAAGCATTTTCGATACAGAGAAGTGATAAATTTGAAAATCTATCTTGTACCATTGTGGTTCTCAGCCATGTTTTTATCCGCCTCATAGCGGAGAAACTTCTTTCGCAACCAGCTGAACTGATTGGAAGGCCTACAGCAATTTGTAGTAATTTATAAAGATTTGAGTCAGATCCCCTTCACTTGAACTTTTAGATTTTCCAACGTGATTTCAAGATTTTATTTTTGAATAAATTTCGTATCACTAAAACTTCAGCTTGAAGTGTTGAGATTTCGATATTGAAGGCCCTCTGATAATTGGCGACGAACTCAAATGCTTGATCCAAATCTAGCTTCATAAAGGAATCAATCGATCTTGCAAGGGAAGATTTTCAAATCGTTTTTCATATTGCCAATCACGTTGTCCATGACTTGGTAGTAAATGTTGACTTTCCAGTATTCGGGAGCTGTAGTTCCTGCAGGTATGTCGATCAGAGATGATTTACCCAGGGTTGAGTCAGATAGATATTCATTAAGCCTTTGTGGTTGCTTCCTTTTTTGAAATCCTTAAAGGCTCCAAACAAATGTCTTGTTCTCCTGAGAATTTTTCTATTTCACTCCACAGGTCCTCAAATTTGTTCCTCTTCTCTTCAAAGCTACTTATAGTGCTATCTATGATATCACTAGCCTGACCTAGTGTGGCATCTTTTCTCTGAAAATATTTACTCAGTACATTTGCGACCATTAACACTGAATGGAAGACGAACAAACAAACGATAAATTGTGGCTTTATCATTGATGCCTGTATTCCAAGTGCTTCTACAGAATTTTTGTCTCGCCCTTGTTCAATTTCCTCATCCAGAGCATTTGCTTGGAAATTTTTCAAAAGGGATTTGCAATTTTCATATCGACAACTCCACCTGGTACTGCTAAGACTTCCCATTTCGCCCCGACTTTATACCTAGAGCATCACGGGCGTTTATGAGATGAGAGTGATGACCGGGTTGAGAAAAGTGGACGTATATGCTCCAGAGTGTTGAAAATGCAGCTGCAGTAGACACCTTAGCACAACTGTCGACAATTACCAAGTTCATCCTGTGTGCCAAGCAATGAAAGTAAATGGCTTGTGGATGATCCTCCCTTATTTTGGCTTGCAGTCCTTGGTGTTTCCCAGACATAACACTGGCTCCATCATAAGATTGGCCAATTAATATGGCGTTATTCAACAAACTGCATTTACTTAGATACTTTTAATAAGTATTTTTAAACTCTCGGCATCTCTAGAAGAAGAACAATCTACGAAACCAAGAAAACGTTCCTCAACTTCCAAGCCTACGGTATATCTGATTGCCACGGACAATTGTTCTTGTTTGTAGCACCTAGCTTCATCAACCATTATCGAAAAAACCACATTGCCGCAATTCTTCTACAATCTGTTCAATAACAAGTTGAGATGCGATGCTTATTATTTCATTTTGGAACTGCAATAACTGATATGTCTGTCTAGATGCATCGAAAAATTCGTGTCATGTTTTGCCATAAGTTCACCCAACTCCAGAAAATTTCCTCGGTTAGTAGATATTGCGTCTTCTCGGTGTCCTCAGTGGCAGCCCTTGACGTGTCAAGTATAAAATCATGTCGATTAATTTTATCATATAATCTCGGTTCTGTATTATCATTTCTTCATGTTGTATGGTTAGCTTCTTATGAACATCTCCGGCCTTCAAGAAATGCTTGTAGCCTACAAACCTTTGCATACAGTCACTGTGAGCCAAAGAGGTGTCATGTTTTTTCAGCGACTCACTTAGTTTCCTCCAATTACTGAACCCATTAATCGAAAACTTTTCATTTTGATCTCGAATATTTGCAGAATGCCGAAAATGTCAGCAGACAAAGCAGAACGCTTTATATAACTTCACACTATATTCAAGCCAATGATAAGTATCAAAGAATTGAGACGAAAACGATCTCTGCGAAGGACCACTATCAAGAGTTCCCAGATCTTGGTCTTCTGGATCATTTCGTCCTCTTTGATTTGTTTCTGCAGATGTAAAAACATCAGATGTTTTGCTACCTTGCCCTTCTTCAACGGCTTTATTTACATCTTCTCGTATGCCTCCACCAACATTTTCTATATTTGAAGTTGAAGATTGTGTTAAATCACAAGCTATCTCAATATTTGTTGTTGAGTCACATACTGGAGTAGACGTTTGCCTTGTCTCAATCTCATCTTTGTCGGGTTGATTTGTGGCAGATTTGAAAAACGATCGTATGTCTTTGAATTTCTTTATGTTCAAACCGCCCACAATCTGCAATCTGCAACGCAAATAAAAACAAATTTATAAACACCGAAGCTAACTGCTCGGACACTGATGGGGAAACAAGTAAAAGGCGTGAAAGAAAGTACAAATCAAAATCCCTTTGCAGTTTTAACTTTAAACTATTATTATTATTATTAGCTGAAACTTGTGATGCAATCTTTCCTTTTTTTCACCCATCAAAATTTTAACATCTTATAATACTCTAAAACAAACATACAAATAAGTAAAATTACCTTAGTCCTTAGTTGTTTGTGGCAGTTGGCCTTGGCAGTGGCTATTTGTTTGCTTTGATGTTTTATTTCACACAGCACTGTGCTGTCAGCACAGAAGACTCAGAACATGGAACACCGAACACAGGTTATATTGGCACTTGGCTCATAATAATAATAATAATAATATTACATAAAACATTAAACATAACTATAACAAGTACTAACCCCATGAATTCATCGTGCGTTGCAGCGTTGCTTATATAGGTACCGATGACGCAAGCAACCCTTCTCGAATCTTCTAGAAGTTCGATGACTAATAATTTACGTAAGCTGCTGTCTGCGTCTGCCGAGGCATCGTAATTATGATTCATACATCTAGATTGTTCGGAATAATGAGTCACCATTTCCGGTATGTTACACTATTTTTAAGTTTCAAGTCTCGCTTCCTTTATAAAAGTTATCTTTTAGAATGTTAATGTAAACTGTATGTAAACTAATCTAATCTACTAATCTTTGCGGCGTCTTTATGCTTACTGGGTTTACTACATCGTGAAAGAGGAACTACACATGCTATTGTTTATGCATCAACACTCAACGCATATCAGTATCATGAACCAAAACAATTCAAGAGCTGCACAGTCACAGTCAGCAGTCTACCGCCGCCGCGCAGCTTAGCTAAACAAATATTATTTCACCGATACAACTTATGCTCGAATGACGAATATTCTAATGTCCTTATATAATAAATAATAATTAATAATTGTACTTATCACTATGTCACTATTACTACTTGTTTGTTTATCGCAATGGTTTAAGATTTAACGAATTAAGTTGTTAGATGGAATTTAAGATAAGAATGAAAAATGGGAAGTGCTCCATTTTTCTGGGGTGTGTCACGGCTTGTTTGGGGTGTGCCTGGCACCCTTGCACCCCTAGTTTCGCCACTGTGAAACAGGACACCTTCCTGACTTTAATAACATCAAAATTCTAGAAATTGAAACTAATTTGTTCAAAAGGTCCTTCTTAGAAATGGCTCATATTCATTGTGAACAAAATTCTATGAATAAAAGAACTGATATTGAAAACCTAAATGTAATTTATTCAAACATATTATATTTAGATAACCAACGTCAGTTAAATAAACAATTAAAACAGTCCACTACCAACAACTCTATTTCTTATCCATTTCGTTACCATGTATATACTCAAACTGCCAATCACAAATTACATCACATTAAATATTAATGTTTCAATATTTTAAAAATTAATCTTTTCATTATCAATGTTTGCAAGTTTTTAAATAGCAACCTCACATACTGTAAGTTATAGATTTTGTACCTTATATAACTACAATAATTTAATACCTATTGACGAAGGAATAAAGAATTAAAGCTCCCAACTAAGTAAAAAGAGTCTTATTTTCTGCCCTAAACCTTTGGCTGCATCACTAATTAGTCTTTAGTGTTTAACTAGTCAGCCACAACTATTTCTAATATATACTTACACTCCACCAACTCTCAGTGCAGCCTCCTCAAAATCAGTATAAAGCTCTATCGAATCGATAATGCCGTTTTCACACAACATCTTGTAAGTAATAATATTGTAGTCGTTTTTCAGCCCTCTGCAGTTAATACACCAGCACGGAACAATGCTAAAATTTGATTAATAATTAAAGATTCCATAACGATGATAACGTAATACTCTTCAGAACAGAACTAAATTAATTAAACTTAAATGCACGTATTTATAGTGTTTCTTCCAAGACCAAATTAAGTCATTGAAAATTCCCAAGGTTAACTCGAGGTCATCCGCTTCTATCAATAATACGACTAATCATTTACATTTGAAAACGATCAAGGTCAACTGCGAGGTCATCTGCCATTTCTATCAATAATACGGTTTAATCATTTTCATTCATATTTAATTTTAGTCTTACGTTACCTGTAATAATTTATTAACAATTATGCAGCCTCTTTCTAACAAATCCATCACGAAAATCACATTGTAAAAATAGTTATCTATGCCTGAATGACGTTTAAACCCAGATAGACATAAATAAAAATAAAATAATATACATGCTAGCTAAAAAATCCAGAGTCACCGTCACTTCTGTAAGATAATGAAGTTTAGCTATTTTCATTCCTGTTTAATTATTTTTAACCTTACCATGCATTACATTAATACATATGAAATAAATACATGTTAACGTAAAACTCCAGGTCGCCCGCTTCTATAAAAATATCAATAACCTTGATACAAGTTAACTTAAAAAAACTCAAAGGCCGGCCGCTTCTATGAATCATCCGTTTTTTATGTTGAAGGTGACCTTATTTACAAACTCGAGGTCGTTATTCAGATACTGACAAAATTTGAGGTAACGCTTAAATTCAGTCTTAAAGATTTCATAGAGCGTAATCGTTTAAGGTCCATGTCCAGGTTTTTATATCTTTGAAATATCTGATAAAAATCAAAACTGCTCCTAATAAATATTAATAATAATAAACACAGGTTAAATAACATCTTTTTATTATGAAAAACACTTGTCATCATCTTTACATGTCTTATCTATTATTTTTCTTCCCCATTATTAGAATGCAATTTTTTATAGTAGGAGCGAACCCCACGAATAGATTTCTATAACGGTCTTACAAGACTAGAACCATTTAGTAGAACACAAATTCCAGTCAAGGCCAACTCCGGGGTCAACCCCAAGGCCAAACCCGAGGTCCATCTCCAAAATACGACCCCACACGTGGATGTGTACAAAAAGTGTCCCTGGGGGCAGGGCTTGTGACGTCACAAAAAACAAAATGGCGGCGCAAGTGTCCCTGTTCTACTGTCAGTTCAAATAAAATGTGTAACTTTTCCCAAGATGTCCAAGGCAGATACTTTTCAGATTATTATTAAAGAATAATGTCAAAGGAGAATTTTGTGTATTGTCCCGACTTTGACGTACTTTGTGAAAGTAATGGGGTTTTCCGTTAAATAAATATACTATATACTAAATAAAACGTTTTAGGTTTATTGGGCGCATTGATATCGACTGCGTCACATTTATATTAATTTTTTTATATTTTATGTGCGAATTTGACCACCTTAGACGACTGGTAAGTGGTTTACCCGTTTAACATATACTAAACAAAACGTTTTAGATTTATTGGGCGCATTATCAGATTGTGATCTGGACTGCGTCGCATTTATATTAATTTTTGTTATACTTTATGTGCGCATGTCAGCCCATCAGACGACTAGTAAGTGGTTTACCTGAGGAACATATTCTAAATAAAACGTTTCAGATTTATTGGGCGTATTTTCAGGTTACGATCTGGACTGCGTCATATTTATATTAATTTTTTTATATTTTGTATGCGAATCTCACCCCCTCAGACGACTGTAAGTGGTTTGTCTGTGGAACATATACTAAATAAAACGTTTTAGATTTATTGGGCGCATTATCAGATTGTGATCTAGACTGCGTAGTATTTATATTAATTTTTTTTATACTTTATGTGCGCATTTCACGCCCTTAGACGACTAGTAAGTGATTTACCAGAGGAACATATTCTAAATAAAACGTTTTAGATTTATTAGGCGCATTTTCAGGTTGTGATCTGGACTGCGTCACGTTTATATTAATTTTTTTATACATTGTATGCGAATGTCACCCCCCGCAGACAACTGGTAAGTGGTTTATCTGTGGAACATATACTAAATAAAACGTTTTAGATTTAATGGGCGCATTATCAGATTGTGATCTGGACTGCGTCGCATTTATTTAAATTTTTTTTATACTTTATGTGCGCATTTCACCGCCTTAGACGACTGGTAAGTGTTTTACCTGAGGAACAAATTCTAAATAAAACGTTTTAGATTTATTGGTCGCATTTTCAGGTTGTAATCTGGACTGCGTCATATTTATATTAATTTTTTTATATATTGTATGCGAATGTCATCCCCTTAGTTTCGCTGTCTTAGATTGGAGCATAAAAGAAATAAAACGTATTTTTTTTCTTCGTTTTATTAATTCATGATCTGGTCTACATCATGCCAATTTATTGTTTGTAATTTGTAAAAGAATTTCACCTCCTCAATTCAGAAGTTATATCACACTTTATTCAACTTTACCCTTTTGCTAGTCACTTTGGTCGCGTTAATCATGTTACACAGTACTGGAATTTGATTTTATTTTAGGTACAATTTACTGCTACCGCTTACCTACTAATCGGACCTTTAACGGTGTAATCTCCAACGAAAAGGTGATACTTTGATAATGCGAAGTTGCACGCCACTGTCTGTGGTACTCGGGTCTTGTCGGAAACTTTTACTGTTAAAACTTACTGCTAAGTTCACGAAGGTCAAAACAGCAGTAATAGGCAGCAGTCAGAATGAAGGCACCGCCATCAACTACCACCAACTAAAATAATCGTGTGCAGTCACACTGCAGCCACTAGGGACCACCGTTTTGGCGTAAATTTTTTTATTTCGCGCTTGTTTGGTTCACTTCTTCTTGATGTAAACATATTGCCAACCTTAGCAAATATTATTTTGTATTGAATTAGATAAATTATATGTTATATGTGGTCAAAGTTACATGTACCCTTGTTTGCCAGTGTCCTCTAATAAAACAAACTAGGTGTTATTGCAAAATTATTTCAAATTATCGATTTCAACAGGAGACCACTCGCCCATTTGTACTGCAGAACGATTTTTAAGTTAAGAGCTCGGCTGTTATCTCGAGCTGTCACTACGAAAACACGAAATGCAAATCTACTTGCAAGCTAAGCTCAAAAGCGCGTGCGCAAAGTGAACCACCGACCACTAATTTTCGAACAGGTTGGAAATTCCAAACTGGGCGCCACCGTTTGATGGTGGTGGGTGGCTGGCAGTGGCTTAGTGTGTCCGTGGGTGGTTAAGTCTGACTGCAACCTTATAATAACAGGTAGTATAAGTAAATGTATGTATTAAATATCAATATAAGTATAGGTAAAATTGTAGTAGTTGAACACCTTGGGTTCAAAAAACATTAAATCTAAAAATAGATTGAATATAATTGTAAATGTGTAAATAATAATAAATAATAAAATGTCGAATGATTTAATAAAACTTAATAACACGAAATGCGCGCTTTGATATTTCCAAACTAAACACGGTGCAAGCAAAAAAATGACCCGTATATCAGGCCACAAAATGTGCGGTAGGTTTATAAGTAACCCTAACGTGACGTTCCCGACTACGAGTGTAATAATAATTCCATCCGAACCTGGAAGCGAGAGGAAAGAATGAAAGCGGTCATTAGCGACGCGACGGAGTGAGTGCTGGTTTCGAATTTCGATCAACAAACCATTTTTGCCATAGAATAATATTCTGATTTTCGCATAACCACTGCAAATATCTCGAGATATCCGTACTATCTAATGATCGATTATTATTTTATCGAGAGCAGGGAACTCTATTAGAGTTCACTGATCGAGAGGTCCCATCACTACTTACTATGATCATTGTTTATAAATGTATAAACAGTGCTATGATGTCAAATGTTGGGGAATTATAGTTATGGCATGTGAAGATTACATACTATCACATATATATATATATATATATATATATATATATATATATATATATATTGAGATGTTCAGAAAGAGGTAATAGAAGTATCGGACAGCTTAAATGACATTTGGGTAATTAAAAGGGTGATTTGTAGCTCGATACATGTGTAAGACACTATTTTATATAAATCTGGTTCACGATATGATTAAAATAAATTGTTTGGTATAAATTAGTCTGAATATCATTTACTTAGTTTGGTTTTATCATAAAAAGCAATTTGCTGCTACAAAATTGTCAAGAATGTTAAATATAACCATTTTCGTAAAGTCATTTTAGTATTGCAATTATTGCAACAAAAGTCAATTTTTCAAGGGTAATTTGGCAAGTGAACACTTTACAGGTGTTTAAACATGAACTATATAGTTAGGATTATGTTAGGGATAATGTATGATTAGTTTATGAATGCAGGAAATACAAAAATTTAATAAAAGGGTTATAATATGGACAGTTTAGACATTTTTCGCACATATTTTTGGAAGCGAATTAGTGACAAAAATTATGTTACAAGTTTCACAATAAGAACAACACATAGAACATTTTGGCATACAGACATTTATAGTGGTGTACATTTATATAGTGAAATATTTCAAAAGAGTGTTAGACGATGAGACTTTTTCAATGCAACATTATATGACATTATGCATTGCAAATAGTTAGTGAAAATAATAAAGACAAGAAGTACAAACCTTTAACATAACATTTCAAGTGTTAAAAACATTTTTAAATATAAATTATTTTCAATTTTAGATTTAAGTTTGGTTAGGTCATAATTTTTAGGTTTTTTACATAATTTTATACTTTTTCCACATTATTAGACTTAGATTTTGCTCTTAAAGCAAATAATAAATGTTCTTTCTTAATATAGCACAGTTTTTATAAGGATACATCGCTTTTCACCGCAAAATTGTGTTAAATCTGAGGTGAATTTAAGATAAAATTACAAAAGCTTAAAATTTCTTTAAATTAATTATTTCGAACACAAAAAGTATGTATTCTGGTGTAAAATGTCCTCAAAATTCCATTTTTGCAATTAGATTTAGTATTGCTTGTAAGTGTAAATAGTTATAAGCTGATTTAAGTTAGATTAGGTTACTTCGTATATTATCCTTAGGAACTATAGCTTGTAGGTGTCTTTTTGTTCAAAATTTTACGTAGTTTTCATTTCTGTTTTAATTTTCAATTCCGATTGTGTATAAGAAAGTTACGGCCAAATTTCCATTTTAGTCCAATTTGTAATTTAGATCCACCAATCATAGCCCTAGTTACTTATGCAATATGGCTGGAAAAAATTGAATTTTTGGTAACAACCAGAAACATATAAAAGCAAGTGCTCAGGAAATAAATCTCTCTAGAATTTGTTCAAAAGTGTAAAAGGTTAAAACAGTGTTGTGAAATTTGTGTTAAAAAGTAAGTTCATAACCTAATTTAAATTTTCGTCAAGAAGTTTTACTTTACGAAGAATACGTTCGAGAGCATTTGTTTTATATCGACGGTTTAAAATAAATAGTTCGGTCTCCGATACCTGTCGTTTTCGGAAAATTATTTTGTTCGTGTTAATTTGTGTCACGATTTTGTAAAGATTTGCTTTTGTGTTATCCAACTTAAATTAATTCCGTTATACCAAATTAAAACCCATTTTATTTGGTAAATGTTGTTTTATTTCTTCGGACAATTTCTTTTAAACAAAATTTTAATCGGTAGCTAAAATAAAAGTGTTCATCAACAAAATTTTGGATAATTAAACATTTCTTTAAAACGATATCATTCTTCAAGTTTTAAAATTATTTAAATAAAAAGTTACCATAATAAAACAAGTGATTGCAGTTTGCCGAGTTTGAAGAAAACATCTAAAAGTTTTGAAGTTGGTGTCTTCGACAACCAAGAATCAAGTTAGCAGTATTGGGTGATGGTAACAACTGTAATCGAGTGGACATTGCCTGCATCCAGTTGGAGTTATCCGAAGACATCAATCTACTGTGAGGACAGTATATGTGAGTCACAAATTTTAATAACCCTACTTGTTATAAACATTCATTGATAAAATTTCCTGCAAATTAATATTTGTTACATATATGTTTTGGTTAAGAATTTTAAATATTTACTTGTGTAAACACCTGTAAAGGTATTAATTTATTTTCTTTTCTAACATTGCCTGCATCCAGTTGGAGTTATCCGAAGACATCAATCTACAGTGAGGACAGTATATGTGAGTCACAAATTTTAATAACCCTACTTATTGTAAACATTCATTGATAAAATTTCCTGCAAATTAATATTTGTTACATATATGTTTTTGGTTAAGAATTTTAAATATTTACTTGTGTAAACACCTGTAAAGGTATTAATTTATTTTCTTTTCTAAATTTTCATTTTGGATCTAAACATTAATTTTCTAAATTATTTATTTGACATCTTTGACAGCTGTTAATTTCATTTAAATTCATTACAACGCATGCGTTGATAGCAAATTACATTCAGAATAATTTTTATACTTTCAATATAATTATATAAAGGGTATTTCATATACACATTTCCAGATTCCAATTTTAACTTCAAACTAAATTCCTGAACTCTATCCCCATTTGAGATCTGAGCTAGTCCGGTGCACATTAATAAAAGTTAAAAGTTAAATAATACTCTAATCATATTAAAATTTAAATTTTCACAAACTAGAATATTATAATTTTACCTCAAAATTTATAAGTCGTCATTACAATATATATATATATATATATATATATATATATATATACATATATTGAGATGATTTAAATTACATTCGTGTAGCTATGTAAGTCACATAGTGAATAATTCCTTTAGTCTGTACAAATGGTACATCTCGTTATAAATAATTTTAGATAAGAATGATTAATTAACATTGAGATGTATGTAAATTTAAAGATTTCATTAAAAAATGTTTATATAATTATATTTGACAGCATATTACATTTAAGTATAAGGTATGTTAGTTATCGTTATGATTTAATTCAAATTCATATTTAGTTAGTAAGTTTTATTAAACATAATGTTCCCTAACGACATGAGATACAAGCTGTAGTTTACAAAAATAATGTTAAAAACTAGATATAGGCTGGTATCAATGTCACAATTTAAATGTACGCAGCCAAGAATCATGAAAACATTCGAGTTAGTGCGATAAACGTGTATTAGTGCTAAAATTACGAAAAACAGAACAATTACATTGGTGTTTAACTATAAAACATAAACTAGCCAGCAGTTCTGGAATTATTGTGTTTAATCAACATTTACAGACCTTAAACTAGTGATTTGCAACAATTCGACACTAGTCTCAGAAGAACTTATAAACCTATAAAAGTGTTAAACTAAATTAAATTGAGACATAAACATTAAGAATAAACACTTTCACAAACATTTAAAGTGTTTAAAAGTGTGAAACTTTACATTGAAAATTGTAATACCAATTTGAGGTTATGTTATTTCCTCACATAAAATTTATGTAAAAGTTATTTTAGATTGAGACGATTTGTATAAAATAAATTATAAGGGTAAAAATAGTAAAGTAGCCTCAATTTCAAGTCACAATTCACTATATTTGTGACCATTTTGTCAAATTTAGTTTCTAAGAGTGTTTCAAAAATGAAAATAATTATCCTTTCAAATTGGCCGTAGGCATGTAAAAGATGAATATTTATGTGTAGTAGCATCCCATATTCATGTGGAAATCAATTCCAGTCCTGTAAAGTACATAAAATTAGCTTAAAGTCAATAATTCAATGTGAAAATCAACTTGTTATTAATTGGAGGATTTGGTTCGTGTTTGGATTTAAATTATAGGAAAATTTATGTAGATTATGAATATGTTATTAGTTTTAAGATAGATTTAAGGGGCAAAAGTTATGAGGTTTTCAAATTATATCGTAATGTAAAATTGCTTTAGCCAATCAGAATTTAGGAAACATTGTAGGTAACTATTGATAACAAGCGAAGATTTTGGTTACTATCCATTTCATATAAATAGAAGTGCTAAAGGCTTACAATCTCTCTTAATTTTTCTCTGTTTCAACAGCTTGCTAAAGTAAGATGTTGCCAAATTTTTCTTGTGAAATTATTTTAAACAAGATAACGTCACTTCGTTAAAAACAAAGTGCGATTTTAGTATCGGAAGTGTTATAAAAACAAGCAATAGTCATTTGTCGGGAAATAATTAAATTAAGGTTAGTTTACCTTTTTAAAAATCAAAATCGAATGTTATCGATAGTGATTGAAAATATTTCCGCAGTTTCGACATTGTTGTTTTTTTTTAAGTTTATTTTGTTTACGTTTGTTATGGATATTTAATTGTGTTCTCTTCGTGTTATCATCATTATACATTTTATTTACTGGAAGTGTGTTTAATTTAAAATAACCTTCAAACTATCCATGCTTTTCAAAATTTATTTTGAAATGAATATAAAAAGTGTGATGATCCTAAAATAAAGATTCATCAGAAATACAATAACATTAGTGAAACTTACATAAACGTATAAACAGTTAATATTGAAGCAAATTTGGATGTTCGAGAAGCAGAGTTGGTGTTCGAAGGAGCTGTTTTCTACGATCAACTTCATCATCAGTGACCAGATAAGGACATTTTATGTGAGTGTTATGTTTTTGTTGTTTATTGTTGTCTTTTATTTTTTCAGTGTTGTGTTTTTTATGTCCATGCTTTGTATCATACCTGTTGTGCGACAATTTGTATGCATGTCCAAAGGGAACATTATTTGGTCTAAAATTTAAATGGTTAATATAATATTGAATACATTCAAACGTATTTATACTTACATGTTTGGAGAATTTCATTTTACTTGTAATCAAAAATCACAAGTTTGCACATTCACAGCGCATGCCCAAGTATACATTTTGAAGAATTTTGTTATGTACAGGGTGTGACAAATTAAAAATTATAATTCAATTTCTTTGAACAAGTTAGATACAATAAAATATAATTGGGCAATAACTCAATGTGCATTAATCAAATTAACTATAATTATAACATTCAAAATCTTAGTATAATTAAAATAAATAATCATTTACTTTGTCATCTAAATATAAAGTCTCTTCTAAATTTTGAACCCTATCCCTTTGATGAGTTTTTACATCCATTTGTTTTAAATTAGTTAGCCAAAATATAAAATATATTTTTAAATTTTCTTCAGAAGGTGGCTACATCACACAAACTCCTTGTGGCTGGTCTCCGACACCGAAAAGACAATTTCTAAACAACTCGAAAAACCACACAACTCAAAAATACATATTATAAGTAAAACATGAATATCTATTTTTATACACAAATAGAAACTGGAACTATTCATCTAAATTTCCATCAAGATTTTCTAAGCATATGCATTTGATGTGTTCCAGGCACATATATTTATTGCACTTCTCGAATGTATATTTTGTTTTTCTTACTATCACAGAAATAGCAACGACCATATGTGATTGGTTTTGGAATATTTTCACTTGTAATACCACAAATTTCCCTGAGCCTTAGATTGATACCTCTAGGAATGTTTTCTTGAATAGCACGTCTTCTTATATGCCCATCAAGCAGTTCCATGGCCAGATTTTCGAGAAATAATATTCTAGGTGTCGTAGTATCTAAATTCTTATTTTTGAAGATAATATAGAAATTAATTCCCGCAACATTCAATAAGGTATTGGAATCTCTGGTTTATTTCTTCACATTGTTCCTATAATGGTCAGTTTATGGTGATTTAGTAAGGTATCAGCAACCAGTTTATTTGTGAAAAAATTATCCATCGTAACGTTTCTATTCGTACCGCTAATTGGTTTGCACATTCTGGGTAATAATGCAGCATTTTAAGTATTCAATTTATATGGTCCTGGATGTTGCTTACCAACATCTAAATTTCTACAATAAAACATTTAACATTTCATCAACGGTACATTATTCAAAAAAGGAAACATTTTGGGACCAGGTTGAGTGCCCAATTTCGAAGACCTTTCGAAATGCAGCTAACTTGTCAATATTTTGACGTTCCTCTCTTGTGTATTTGTTGTCAAATCTAATATGACCCAACAAACAATGAAATCTCGCTAAAGACATCGTCAGGCGGTATATTTCCAACGATGTACCGTTTGTACGAAACAAATCTGCAACATTTCGGTGATTTTTCTTATTTACGCCAGCTATACCATAGAACAGTCCAATAAATGACTTTATCCCCAAAACGTCGGTTTTTCGGGCCGTATTATTTTCAGGTGTATACCTCTTCATCTCAATATAAATATTAGTATTTTGGACAATAATTTCGAGCACAGCTTCAGTGAAAAAATAATCCCATATTTGAGCAGAAGTTTCTGATTTCAAAGCTTGACCCTTAATTCTTGGCAAATTGAGAACAATGTTCTTATTGCTCTGGTTGCAGCATGTTTTTTTCACCTTGTACCGTTTTTTGATACAAACGAGGGTACCCGAACTGTGGTTGGGTTGTCTATAATTTGCTGTTGCTGTCTATATTATCGGAATCGGCGTCAAATTCCTGCTCATTATCAGTGTTAATATCTTGAATTTCAAGATCGTTATCTTCTACACTCCCTTCTGATATACAGTCGTCAAATGGTGGAAAGTCATCTAGCTCAACTTCTTCATATAACTGAAGAAGCCTTGCTTGCTCGTTTCCGTAGCTCATGTTGCACTTTTCTAAAACAAGGAATAAAAGCAATAATTAACATAGCCATGAATTTAGTTTTACAATGTATGATGAGAAATAAAGCAAAACAGGAGACTTTTTAAAAATATAATAATCTTAACCTACCTTTAAAAAATAACAATTTACTTAAGATCGGTCTGTGGTTCCGAAATCTGTTGCACCACAAAAACTATCCGCTCAAGCTGAACACCAAACCAGCACTAAATCGAGAACCTTAAAATGGGAAGCTATCGAGAGTGACAACTTTCTGTTCGGTCAATTCCGGAAGTTCTGTTGAATAGTTTATACGCTAGGTCCATGATATAATAATAACAAGATATGATCATGCGCATGTTGCCAATCGTTGTGACGTCACGCGGTGGTAAAGTTCTGTAACACCGGTTATAGGCCGTTGTGGTTTGAGTTTTGTTAGGTGTTTTTGTATGCTGTTTTGTGTTTGATTTGAGACATATTATGTAATAATAATTAGCTGTTTTGTAGTGATATTTGTGAATTAATATACCTGCTTTTAGCGTGCAGGCTGTGCCTTTTAATAAAATACATTATTTTAGACAAACCATAATTATATAATTCAGTTGTTAAAATGCGTTGTGCTGTAGGCAATCCATATCATTTCTAGCTACTATCCTACTCATTATAATCAAATACATTAAAATTATCGGGTCACCTAATATACATTCACTTTTAAAACTTTGATCAACCATTTCTTATAAAATTGTGTTCAGAAGAAAGTTTTATTCAATAATCTATAATTATAACCTGATTCTTAAAAATATTTCTAAAGCCTGTATGACACTACGCAAGTTCTTGTACAAGTTTTGGTACAGTTTCTATACAGATTGTATTTTTAAAGTGTCACCTGTTTTACAATTTCTTTTGCCAAAAATATAGCACAGATGCAAATTCTTGTATAAGATATGTGCAATTTTTCGGCGCAGTAGAAAATTTTATGTTATGTTGTTACTTCCTGTTCTTTTTGCACAGTGAGGTTAACATAAAATAGGTGAAGTTTAAACTTCAGTTCATGGTTTAAACCACTGTAAACTATTTTGATTAGTATTGGATTGCTCTGTAATACGATGTCGTGGACAAAAGATCAAGCGATACAGTTAATTGAATTATGTAAACAACATAAGTGTTTATATATGGTAAAGTCCCCACAGTACAAAAATAGGCATGCAAAAACAGTGCTTTCAAATGGAACTTGAAAAATAAGACCCGAAACCACTGTGCATGACATTAAGACGAAATTTAATGCATTGCGAACTACATTCAGTAAGAACAAAAGAAGGTAGTCTCATCAAACAAAAGTGGTAGCGGTTTTGATGATGTAAGTGAGTTATTAATCTTAAACTTTTATTAAGCTACATCATGTTTAGATATACATACCCAATTTATATTATTTTACAAATTTACAATTTTTATTGGGAAGTGGAATTCAACCGCGTACAGCGACCGATTCCATAGATCTGTACGATGAAATCGAACAATCCCAAGCACTTTTAAACGAAGTAAGTAATACATAATTATATTTTTAACTTCCTTTAAAATTTTATTGTCATCTTAAAGGAATAAAAGTAATAGATTCTTTATTTTTAATTAAAGACTTAATGAAGATGACGATATTGATAGTGAAATAATTCTGATGAATCGGCAAGGGCAGCAACACCGATCACCTTTAACAAGTAGCAACACATTCCTACTGTTGAAATGCTCAACAATAGAAAACGTAAACAAAAGCAAAACACACCGCAGGATGTAGCAATGGAAACAGCATCTGCTGCTATTTCAAAATGGCCAATTCTATGTCATCAAGAATCAACGAGGAGAAAGAAAAAGACTATATTGATATTTTTCTAACATATATTGGTAACAAAATGCGAAAATTAAAAATCAACAAATTTGTGATGATTTAGAATTACAAATTCAAAATGCTGTTAACAATACGTATATATTAGATAACTGAGTAAGAATTCTGTATTACAGCTTTTACAAAATTAAAATAATTAATTACATATTGTGTTTCTGTATTGCTTCCTCCTGCCATGTGACTTTTCCTTTGTTAGATATGAAAAATTTTAAATTCATCCCGAACTTTCTGAGCCGTCGTTGATTTTATCAAGCTTTGTTTACCAATTTTAAGCAACTCTGTCGAACGTATGCTGCTAATAGTTTCATTAATAGGCGTTTCAAAATAATTATTATTTTCCGTTGTAAGAAAATTGTGTAATACTACGCAGGTCAGTGTTATTAACACGTTGACTGTGGCAAGTAAATTTGGTACTTTGTCTCTGACTGCGTTACAGGGATATGCATTGGTCGATTATTTTGTGCGGTACATATCGCCGGGATATGTACGAAGTTGACGTCGTTGGCCTCTATATTCCAGCATATGGAAGTGTATATACCTTTTATTGTTATTCGTCATAAAGCATACAGATAACTATCTTATGTTGGATCCGTACATGTTTAAGTTGACAGAGGGCACCGAAAATTACTGGAACAATTTTACTCAATAAAATAAGAAAAATACCAAAACAACTTTATTACTTTAATTTAATACATATTTTGAGTATAATGGGAAACAGGAAAACTAAAACGAAACTTTATTTCAAGTATGGTGTTGATTGAAACATGTCAAACAGAAACCGGGCGTATTGGGACAATCTTGGCAATAACTTATTACGCGTCTTACTTTCTTGTCGGTCTCTGCTGTTTCATGTTTTTCTAAGTTTTGAGTTACATCCTTTGCATAGCACACTTTTCGCTTCTTTCGTCCCGGACCTTCAGGTTTTATAAACTTGTGTTTTTCCTTGCTTGATTAGCATCCTTCCTTAATTCGCCTTCTTCTTGTATCATTGTTAAGTCATCTGCTAATTATCTTCGGAACTCTGTTATTCCCAGTTTTGTCTTTGATATTTTGTTAAAATTAACCAGGAATTGACTACGGCTGTACCCAATAGTAACTCAATGCAACTTTCCTATAATAAATATTTTGTTCAGCTGTATATTCTGATTTTGTTGAAATAATTTATACCAACTTACCTGTACCATTTAAGGCTTTTGCGTATAACGGAATGGTATGAGGACATCTGATCGCTCAAATCAACGTCTTTCTTGGCTTGATTATAGTCAATAACGCATGTGGTTTTAAAATGTTCTCTGCTTTACAGTGTGTTTACCTAGAATTTCAAAAGTTACATAATGTCACGATAAGTTATACAATGCAGATTAACTGTATTTTAATTTTGTCGTCGTGTGTCGGAATTGTAGAAATCATTCAAACTGGGCAATTGTTTACCCATTTCATTATTTTCACACTATTTTTCTTTGCCTAGAATGTCCCTTTCTTCATTTTCTTGGAGAATACTTAGAATTCCTTTCTATTGGACCTTATAGAGTTCCAAAGTACATTTTCATTCCATACAATTTTTGAGACAAATCAATACCTGAGTAGAAGTTATCTGCAAACAGTATTCTGCCTTCTTTGGTTCTATGTGCTGTAAAAGCTTTAAACAATGGATTGGGAATGCCCCAAATCAGCGTTTTTGTCGCCTTTCCCAGTGTATACCTTGATGTTGTACGTATATCCTTCGTGTGCAGAGCTTGTATAGTTTTACCCCATATTTGTGAGATTTGTTTGGTATACAGTGAGTTCAATATAATGGACGCACTCAATAACTCTTTGTATTGCGTTTCACAAGAAAGTGTTTAAATAGTTTTTATTCATTTACAAATACTCTATTAAGTGCTTGGTTTAGATAATTTTTAAGCTTCCGGTTTGACCGGAAGCGCACATAATTTATTTTTTAAGTCACACTGTATATATATTTTTGCATTTTTGCATTGCTTATTTTTTCTCAATACATACGTATAAAATTCTTATATGGTTTTATAAAAAAATTAGAGAAAATGCCATCGAAAGTTTTTCAATTTTATTATACGATTTGAAGAATCAAACAAAACCGTAGGCAGCGTACGTCAACAAAATCGCATCGCAATTGTTTTTCGTTTATTGCAATTGACAATCAGATAAAAGTTTAATTTGATTTCAATCGAAATAATTGTTTAAAATGAATAAGTTGTTAATTTTCGGTGAATGTAAACGTAATTCTCGACGAGCGGTAGAATTATACGCACAAAGATATCCCAATAGATACCATCCTTCCGAAAATTACATACGAAAAATTGAACAATCGCTTAGAATGCGTGGAACATTACCAGTAGTAAATTATCAGAATTTAGAACAACAAAGAAATGTTTTGACCGAAGATAGTGAAGTACAAATATTGGGTTATTTTAGAGTAAATCCACGGTCATCTATTAGACATGTAGCGCAAAGTAGTTGTATCAGTTGGTTCAATTCACAGGACATTAAAAATTCAAAATGCTGCCGTATAAAGTCGATTTGGTTCAACACTTGCGGCCTCAAGACTCTGATCGGAGATTAACTTGATTGCATGGATAGTTGAGCAATGTGATCACAATCCATTATTTTTAGATCATATTTTATGGACAGATGAATCCAAGTTTACAAATAATGGAGTTATTAATAAGCAAAACAATCGTTATTGGTCTGACGAAAATCCTCATTGGTCAATGGAAACTAACCATCAAACCGTATGGGGTACTAATGTTTGGTGTGGTTTAATTGGAAACCAATTACTAGGGCCTTATTTCTATGATGGTAATCTAAACGCCAATAGGTATCCTGAATTTTTAGATAACGTGCTACCAACAATGTTCGATGAGTTTCCTCTGCTTTTGCGACAACAATTGTATTTACAGCAAGATGGAGCACCAGCTCACAACGCGTTGATAGTAAAAGAATATCTTCACCAAACGTTCAATGACGATGGATAGGAACTAACGACCCAGTAGACTGGCCTGCGAGATCATCGGACCTTGCACCGTTAGACTTTTTCTTGTGGGGTCATTTAAAAACAGTGGTGTATGCCGATCCACCTTTAAATGTTATAGACTTAAAGAATAAAATTACAGCTGCATGTGTTAATTTAACTACGCAGCAAATCAAAAAGCAACTAACCATGAACTCAGGCGACGATTAGAAGCATGCCTAGAACAGAATGGTGACAACTTTGAACAATTTATTCGCTAATTATAACTGATTTTGTTTAATTTTTCTAATCATATAATAAAATTGAAAAACTTTCGATGGCATTTTCTCTAATTTTTTTTAAAACACTATAAGAATTTTATACGTATGTGTTGAGAAAAATAAGCAATGCAAAAATATATATATAGTGTGATTTAAAAAATAAAATTATGTGCGCTTCCGGTCAAACCGGAAGCTTAAAAATTATCTAAACCAAGCACTTAATAGAGTATTTGTAAATGAATAAAAACTATTTAAACACTTTCTTGTGAAACGCAATACAAAAGATTATTGAGTGCGTCCGATTATATTGAACGCACTGTATACTGTCGAAAATGTAATCTTCCACAGAAAGGACCATCGACTCATCAATTACTAGTACTCTACCTGGATTATAAACAGCTTGAAATTTTTTAGCAAAATTGTAACTAGAGGACTAATTTTATAAAGCCTATTTTCTTCATTCGCATTTTCATTGTTTTCCAAACGGATAAATTTCAGTAATAACATTGCGATATGTAGTATCTTTTGACCAATACAGGTTTATAGCAGGAATTGAAGTTAAACCCATAATAATGCAAATTCAAAGAATTTGCATTATTTTTCGTTTGCGTCGGTATCCGCCCAGCGTTTGATTCTTGAACTACCTGAATATCCTCGGTTTAATTGTTGACTTGCATAAATATTAGTTTGCACTACCATTAGGTCTAAAACTTCTCGATTCACAAAATATTTGAAACCATCTCCAGGTTTGCCATTCACAAGTTCGTCAAAATTTATATTTACCGTAGAATTTTCTTCGTACATGGGAAATTCGTAACTCAATAATTTAACTTCATCCCATTCAACACTGCCATAATTATCTGCTGAAACCTCATCTGAGTTCTCAGCACCTGTTTCATCTAAATCATTTTCAAAATCAGATTCTTCGTTTTCACTTGAAATTTCAGAAGATGAAATATTGTACGTTTATCTTTTATAGAGTCATCAGTGTCACATGGATCACTTGCAAGTAAGTAGTTTTCTAAATCTTCACTTGGTTCAATATATTGTTTCATTACGTTAAATGACCTGCTTTTAGAATTCTAGTAATTGCACCATTACCATGGTTATTTTCATTTTCCTTTTCTTGTTGGAAATTTTGCTGATTTTCTGCTTCTAAATTATTTTTTTCTACATTATCCAAATTATTTTAAATTTCAGAAAGTGCTTCGTATTTATAATTGCTCGAATTTGTTGCTTTTCAACACGGTCTTGTAACTTTAATTTCTTCCGTCGATAATATTATACACTTTTCTCCAATTATTTTTGTTGCTTTGCCAGCTGCAATATTTTCCTACTTCTCTCACTCATTTTGTTCAACAGATATCAATAATACCCATTATAATGCACGATCGAAAACAATCACGACAATACTACACCTTTGACAACAACAGACTGACTAATACGACGCGATGACGACACAGACGGCAAGTTCGTCAAGTCCGTATGCGCTTACTGCAGCTCCGTGCCGAAGTGAGGCGTGAAATATGTACATATCCCCGAAGGCATGTGCCGCATAAAAGTAATAGCTTATTAACTCGGTGCGTACATATCTCCGGGGCATGCAATATTATCACTATTATCACTTCAAGAACGTAAATACGAATAAATCGCTACCTGTAACATTAAAATACGTTGAGAAATAACAATTCTACAACATCCGCACGGAAGGATAACTGTCGAAATTCGCTGCCGCACAGGTAATACACGTACAAGCCGCCGGGGATATGTAACGCAGTCAACGTGTTTTCGGGGATAAGTTAATGATTCAATAGTATTCTGAACCTATTGGCCAAAATCCCAAATGAATTTTCAATGATTCGACGTGCCCTAGAAAGTGTATAATTAAAAATTTTACAATCCTGGTTTAAGTTACGAAATGAATAGGGCTTTATTAATTTTGTAGACACATCTGCAACAATGACAAATGGAATTTTAATGTTTCTTCCAGGTAATGGTAATGCCATTGGAAAGTTCAACAAATTTTTTGAAAGAGCTTTTGATAAATTACTTTCTTGAAACACTCCTCCATCGCCTATTTGTCCATTAATCCCTACATTTCCATATGTAAATCTATATCTGGCATCAGCTAATGCCAATAAAACAATAGAGTGATCGCCTTTATAATTATAAAAATATGATCCCTCTGAAATTGGTGCCCTAAACTTTATATGTCTTCCATCTAGAGCACAATGGGCAAATTGCCAAAGAGAATTAAATTCCTCGGAAATTTTCATCCACTCTTCTGTTGTATTCGGGGTCTAATAAATACAATATTACGTATTTACAATGAGAATCTAAGAGCCATAAATAGATGTTTACCTTTAAGTAATCTTCCTTCAATTTATTAAAAATTGCTACGCACACTTCTGGTACAAACTTGCTTATTGTCGATTCATGTATCCTCGTTGCATACATTAACGACCTGTAAGTTTCGCCACTAGCTAAAAATCTTAGCGTAACCTCTAATCTGGAAATAACAAGAATTTGGAACCTTTGTATTAACATGCAGTTACTTACGACAAACCTATTACTAGCCGAAACAGCTTCTCGCAGATGTGTATCTTTTTTTCAATAACAATTTTAATTTTGTTTAATAAAAATTCAAATTGAGTATTTGCCATTCGTAAAAAGTTATGGTAAGCTGCAGAATCTTCTACTTTTAATTCTTTGTGCAACATTTTCAGTACACCGGAGCCTTCACCTTCGTCTCTTCTTCGAATCCAAGGTCTACTCCATAACCTTTTTACCCTTATTACCCTTCTTTTGTATTTTGCCATCATAAATAAAATACAGTGCTTGCCGTAATCAACAGTATATCTTCCTTGGTAATCATTATAAAATTGTTTAGAGAACACACTGATCGCAGAGGCGTATTGTCACAAACAAAGAAAATATCAATCTCACTCTATATTGCGCCAAAAATCTGACCAATAAATTGTACAGTTAGGTACAGTTTTTTGTAAAAGAAATTGTAATGTATCAAACAGGAACAATCACTTAAACAAGATTTAAATATTCAGAATTTGCTGTATAAGAAATGGTACTAGAATTTGTACAAGAACTTAGTGTCATACAGGCTTAAGTTAGTAGGTATAAAAGTATGCCGCCAGTCTGATCGGCCTCTTTTATTGATGCTTAAAATGTTAAAACAGAACAGGCTAATACATATATCTGTAAATTCAATAATTTTATCAATTCCTAAAATATTACCATTATTACCTTGAGTTAAGTGACGGTATAAAATCTTACAATTCTAGGCTACGTATTTTTGTACAACCTGTATTTATAAATCTTAAAATTTTATTAGTATTTATATACCCAAATTTAACCTAATAATTTAAAATAAATTTCAGAAAATAGATCAAATTAGCAATGTGAGCACTTTATTACACCCTGTATATCGCGAATATCAAAATAGTATATTATTTTATAAGGAGCTAAAGTGACACTTTTGTGGCGAATCTGTAGGTTTGACGTGACTCCGGCAAATACAGATGAGTCACAAAAGTCACTTTTCGCATAAAATATACTACTATTTTTCTTCAGACGTTTTTACACTTAAATGTGAAATAAGGAAAAATAATTAGGTTGTGAAAATGAGGAATAGTTAGATTTACTTAGCGTACTCGCAAGCAGCAGTAGACGTTGCTAGGTTTAATTGAAAACAATGCATTAAACAAGTTGAAAATTGTGAAGATTCTCCGTGTTATTGTAAGTATTTTATTAAACTTTGTGTTCCTATTTGTGTAAGTTAAAATATTACATTGTTAGTAGTATGATGGATTTCGAGAACTACACGATAAATGATCTATTACCTACAAGATCGAGCAAAATGAACGCGATTTTCAGCAATTTATAAAATGGTGCGATGAAAAAATATTAAAGCTACTCTGAAACCGTAATGTTAGCTTATTTTGCCGAATTAGCAAAAAATGAAAAGCTCGACAATGTGGTACCAATATTCGACAATAAAATCATTATTGAGCACTCGACATGGTGTAGATATAAGCAAATATTGAAACTTCGTGCATATCTAAAGAAGCAGAATGAAGGATACACCCCAAAGCAGGTCAAAGTATTCAGAAAAGACCAATTTAACAAATTTTTATCAGAAGCGTCGGACGAAAAATACTTGGCAATGAAGGTAAGTTTTAGAAATAGAATGAAAACAAGTCTTTACATTTTGCATTTTTTATATAGTTTTGATTATTGGTATCTCAGGGGCATGTCGTTGCGATGAATTGGTGAAGATGAAGGTAGACGACATTGAGAACCTGAAAACTCTGCTACATATTAAAATTCAGATAGCAAAACAAAAAAGATAAATCATTTACAGTTGTAGGGAATCTTTCCTAAATGTATATAACAAATATGTTGCTTTGCGCCCACGAGATATGAATGATCGCCAATTTTTGAAATACGGAAATGGAAAATGCTCAAGAGCGGTGATGGGAATCCATAACATAGGTAGTTTTCCTAGGGAGGTAGCTTTTTCTTAAAATTAACGAACTATACAGAATACACAGGGCATTGTCTAAGAACCTCAGCTGCACTGTTGGTGGACGGTGGCCAGATTTAATGTGCTTGAACCGCCATGGTGGCTGGAAATCCAGCACTGTAGCTGAGCTTTATGTTGAAGACTCTCTAGCAACAAAAAGAGGCAGCCTTGAAAATTTTGCACCTAGTGCAAGCGCTGCAGTACAGAAGTTCATGTAGAAGAGAAGTAATTAAAGACCATTTCCTTAGAACGCAGCGAGACCTCCACTGTTACCTCTGGCGGATTTTATTTTGGAGAAACTGTTAGTTTTAATCATTGTACTTTTAATCTTTATAACTCCAAACAATAAATTTGTTTTCGTTGTTTTCCAAATTGGGTGTTTGAGTTATTAACTTACATTACTTTTGCATCCGCTGCGAGGGATGCAAAAGATTTTGCAGCCGCTGGTGAAAATGTCAAACTTTAACGTTGTCAGGTGAAGTTTAAAATGTCAACTTTTATTGACGTCTGAAGAAAAAAGACTTTAATCTTTCAGTATCAAAAAGTGCCAGATTTCCTAATTTATTATTTCTTAAAATAATTAAAACCGAAAGCTCAAGAGTTTTAATATTCCCTTACGCTGTTAAACGTGTAGATATGCATATATTGCTAATTAAATAATACATTAACGAATTAACTAAATTTTTGCTTTACTAATTAATGTTTTTATTAGTTTCGCAAAAAAATTGCCCAATACAATCTATAATCTTAATATATAACATAATATTGTCAAATATTCATATACCTTTAATAAGACTTGCACAATATTTGAAATTTTTATCTCCGCGTGACGTAATGCGCAGACAGGACGAGCTTGGAAACAACTATCTTTATATACTGACTTCCATAAAAATTGCAACACCTAGAATTTGTTGAACGATTTTATTGAAATTTTCGTCAACGATGTCTTTCATTAGAACAAACAAACGATTAAAATTTGAATAAAATCTAGCTAGTAGTTTTTTTGTTTTTCCTTTGCACTTAGTAACAATAAATTTGAAGAAATAAACCAATCAGTGTGTAATTAACTGTCAATTTTGCAAATTGTTTGTTCACAATTTCGTTCTGAACTTGGGAACAATGCCAAGAGTACGTCAACATCAACATTTTCCCATTTGACTGATTTTGAACGTGTCCGTATTATTGGCATGAGAGAGACGGACTTTCGCTAAGAGAAATTGCTCGTCGTAAACCGAAACGTTACAACAGTATTGAGATGTTGGTCCAAATGTCCGAGGAAGTGCAACAACGTCCCCGCAGGACTACAGATCGCGAAGAACGTCGCATAAGACTTTTGGTCACAAGAGACAGATTTTCAACAACTTGATCGATTGCAAATGGTTGTATGAGAGGTGTAGGACCCAGAATGTCAATATCATCTGTTTATCGCCGGATAAGGCCTTATGGGCTGCGTTCATATCGTCCATTTTTATGTCTTCCTCTTACACCACTTCACCGTCTACACAGACTAGAATGGGGCAAGGAAAGAGCGAATTGGGTGCAAGAATGGCATCGAATTGTGTTTAGTGACGAGTCCCGATTTTGCTTGTGAGCCCACGCTGGCCGTAGGAGGGTCAGACGGATGCCTGGAGAACGTAAAAATCCAATATTTTTTTGTGGAACGCAACGCAGCCCTCACACAAAGAGTGATGATATGGGATGCAGATCACCCTTGGTCTTCATTGATGGCAACTTAAACGCCGCTGGTTATATTGCCAATGTGCTAGAACCCGTTGCGCTTCCATATCTTCAGGGGCTGGAGAATTCCATTTCCCAACAGGATAATGCGCGTTCTCATACGTCAAGGGCTACAACACGTTTTTTGGAAGAAGCTAACATTGCCGTCCTCCCATGGCCGGCTCGGTCGCCTGATTTGTCGCCCATTGAACATGTATGGGATGAGGTCGACAGGCGACTGGGTAATTTACCACACCCTCCAGATAACTTACACGATCTCCGGCCACGGATTCATGAAGCTTGGGTCGATATACCACAGGCAGCTATAGATCACTTGATTGATAGTATACTACGCCGTCTAAACGAGTGCATTACGAATCGTGGCGGAGCAACTCATTATTGAAAAAAACATTTTTAGTTTTTGTTTTCAAACTTTAATCGTTTGTTTGTTCTAATGAAAGACATCGTTTACGGAAATTTCAATAAATTCTAGGTGTTGCAATTTTTATGGAAGTCAGTATATTATTGTATCATGCGCTCGGTCAGAGAGACCGGGCTCTAAGGAGGAATGGTTAAGGTTAATTGATGACTGCTGGTGGTCAAACCAATTGTTAATAAGTAGTAGATCTTCAATACAAAAAAAAAGGTTATTAAACGGCATCATAAACAGTTTTCAGTCTCTAAACTGTAAATTATTTTCGTAACCAAATTGAGGTTAAAGAAGCAAAATTTTTTTAAACATTCTTAATATAGAAAAGCATTTACAAATCTTGAATTTGGACAGTGGAAATACAATGTATTGGTTTAATACACCAGAAATCCGCCTAGGAAAATCTAGAAAATCTGTAATTTCAATTAAAACTACCTCGTTAGTAATTGATGATTTTATGGGGTCCTTGTTCGATTTTGGTGTTAATTAAGATCCAATAGTCATAATCAAGATATCTCTGACCGTTACTGCGCAATTAGCCAAAATTTTATTTCTAAATGTATCGATAAACTGTAAAAACATTCTTAAGGCACTTTTTTTAAGTAGAATCCGTTAGTTCATTTACATTTTTAATAACTCCTTAATTTAAAAAGATATTACATCAAGTTGTATTTTTTATATGGAAATCATAGTTGGTCGGCATTTTCAAATGACATTTTTTTGTGCTTTTTAAAAATATATAACACTTCTATACTATTTTAATAATTAATACTATTTTAATAATTAATAGATTTTTTAAGTTTTTCTTAATTGGTATATTTATTAAGGATAACAGTTGGCTTAGAATACCAGATATGAAATTGAATGAAGATATTCTACTCAAAAAAGAAATTTCACTTCCAGACATTTTGTAATTCAAAAATAAGTGTAATTGTAATGTTGTTCTTGTGGAATGGTAACAAATTATAAAATCTAAAGATTGAATATAAAATTATCAAAAAACCTCAAATGCAAATTGAAATGAAATGAAAATAGACAATATAACATCATCAGAAATTATGAAAAGCTAACAGCAAATCAATTTTTATACATATGTAAACATCGAGTTCTATAAATGAACAAAAATAAGAACACAAAATATCAATATAAAAACACACTCTCATTCACAGTATTATTAGTTCTTTGTATATAATGTTTTCAAAAACCCCATAAAAAGAAATCTAGAGGCGAAAGGTCGGGTGAACGAGCAGGCCACAAAATTGGTGCCATCCAGCTATTAGGAAAACGTGAATTTAAGTAGCCACTAACTACAAGGGAATTATGTGCGGGAACTCCATCTTGCTGAAATGTGACATTGCAATATTGTGCTAAAGAAAGACTCTCTGGAAATCCCTCCAAATGAATTCGTAGAATATCAAGCAATTTCATCGAATTTAATGTTACTTCATACATGTGATAATAAAAACGTCCTTTTTTAATGCAGCGCACATTTATTCCAAATTTTTCTTGCCTCCTGCGGACAAAACTGACATGAGCGTTACTATCTGCCCAGTAAGATAAATTGTGATTATTAAAAATACCATCACTACTGATATGCGCTTAGTCTTACCGTGCAATAGAGTGAAAAATTAGGTATATTTTGGCACTGACATACACCAGTTACAAAACTCAGTACGCCGCCTTCTGTCGTCTATAGTCAAAAAATGTTCTTTCCGAAATCTATAGCAAAGGTATTTGTGTTTCTTTAAAATTCAAAGAGCTTTGCTTCGAGACACGCCTAGATTAACGATTTGTCTATATGAAGTTGTTGGCTCTGCTTCGACATTGTCCTGAGACGACCATTAAATTTTCTTCAGAATTTCGTTTAAAGTAAGTATTTGGCCTGGGATTTTTAAAAGAACCGAATTCAATTAAATTTTTCTGTAACCTAAAATTAATCAAGATAATGTTTTGAGCTAGCAAAAATTTTAATTTCTGTTAACTATACCGTTCAAAAATATTTTTATTTGGCTGCTGCCTTTCAGGAAAATTTTGTAAATATAATTCCGATGCCACATTCTTATCACCTTCGGATAATATAAAACACTTTAACATGCAAAATTTTTCTGAATTTGTATCATTAGGCATGTTAAAAACTAAATTCCAAGATCACTTTGTTGCACACTTCTAATTTTTAATTTATTATTTGACATATAGGTATCATTTGTTTTTACTTAAATAAATCTCAGCCTCCTATGCCTACTGTGTAGAGGTCCGGCTACAGTGGCCATGCTGGTACAGTGGCCACTTCTTCTAAATTAGTGGAATATCCGACAACACTGACATCAGGGTTGTTCCAGCTATTAAATTATAATAGATCTATTACACTTGATTTAAATCTATTACGGCATTACGATCAAGTGAAAATCTATTACACTTTTTTTAGATATTTCCTTATTTATGATTTTTTCGCAACTTATTACTATCAAAAATGATTTTTTTCGTATTAGAATTCATCTCAGTATTCCAAAATTACACAGAAAAAGTACCAAGATTGAAATCATGTTCCTCGAGGGGTTTCTTTCAAGTAGCCGACTCTAGATGTGCATTTTCTCAAATAGCACGAATTGCCGCTACAGAAAGGCGATTATGCGACGCATTATTATGGTTAAAATTTACATCCGCCGCTGGCCGAAATGCATACTCAGCAACTCCTTTCAGACTGCTTCAGACAAATGTAATTTGTGCTGGGTATAACAAAATTGTTGTATACAAAAGAAATGTTACACAACAGTAACTGTTACAATTTTCAGCCTTCACAGTCGATATTGAATAAAAATGTTGTTGAGAAAGAATACTTTCCTGATTTGTGGTTTTAGTACATATATATTTACTTATACAGTTATACATACATAATATATTTATATTTAGTTCTTATAGCACAGATATATATTATATGTGTATATCTCATATCTGTGGTTATAGCATTGAGTAAGGGATAGTGTATATATTTAGTTAATATTGTGAATATGTTGGTAAAAATATAATATTTTCACTGATTTATATTTTAAACCGTTATTTTGCATACAAGGCTACGTTAATTAATTCATCTTTTATGATTTATAAATAGCGCTTCAAATGTGCCATCTATCGATCTATGTAGTTTATTAGGCAAAACTATTACAGTCTGAGAGAAATCTATTACACTTCCATCTCCAAATCTAGTACAAGATTTAATCGCTTCGAGCAACCCTGACTGACATCTGGTTTGTGTGTATAGGTACTTAAACGATTATTTTCAACGATCGATGATTCAGTTGTTGCTAAGTATAGTAATGAAACACGTGAATTTTCTTTGTGTGCAATCAATACTTATTATTTAATACACATTTAAAGTGTTCCTCAATAAACTTAAAAGTTGTTTTTGTACTTTGCAGTTAATAGGTGTAAGTGTCGTCCTTGAAGGTATTATCTTCATACTCGAAAAGGTAAGAATTTTAGTTTTAATATTTTAGGTTACGATGTTTGATAAAGTGCGATTTGCGAACAGTGGCCACATTTTTAAGTATACAGTGGCCACTGCTTTCATATTTTTAAACCAGTGGCCACTGTACACTTAAAAATGTGGCCACTGCTTTTCATATTTTAAACCGATTGCCTTATAATTATTGAAATTGTTAAAACAAATATAGCTATATTCATCATAATGTTACTAGTCATTTATTATTATATTGTTGTTATATACCTAGGTACCGGTTTTATATTTGTTTGCGTCAGTTTTATATCGATTGTTTGTAGTAGGCAGGTATTAAGGGCATGTTCATATTATAGCTATATTTGTTTCTTTCAGAGGTAGCAGTAATGCCACGAAAAGGTTTAAAAATACTGGCATTGGAAAAACCAGTGAAGAGCATGAAAATGCAATATATGCAGTTTTTGAAAGAGGTTTTCTACCAAAAGAGCTGCCATTAATTACAATATTCCTCGCACCACCCTACGAAGATATATAAAAAATGTAGGAATCCAGAGAAAACATAAATTGGAATAATCCAGATTTAGAAGGTAGTCCACGCATGTGCCAAATTATACAGTCAGAAAAATTTTTTCTAGTGAAGAGGAGCAGCATTTGTGTAGATATCTGAAAACTATGGCTAATTTACATCACGGTTTGACGGCCAAAACTCCTGTAAATTGGCCTATGAGTTGGCAATTGCTAATAAAAAAAATTCCGACGCCTTGGAGCGAAAATCAAACTGCGAGAAAGACTGGTTTACGGATTTATTAAGAGGAACAAAGACATTGCTGTAAGAACAGCGGAAGCAACATCTCTGGGAAGGGCTATGGGCTTTAATAAACCACTGGTTGATAAATTTTCATAAACTTAAAGGGGCTTATAGAAAATATAAACTAAATGCCTGTCAAATCTACAACGTCGACCAAACAGCGTTAACGACAGTGCAAAATCGAAAAGGTTTTAGCTGCTAAAGGCCAAAGGCAAGTGGGACAGATCACTTCAAGCGAAAGGGTACACTCGTAACAATGGTGGGAGCTATAAACGCTATGGAAATACCATTCCTCCATTACTAGTGTTTCCCGAAAGTATTTCAAACACCATATGATCAAAATTCGCCACCGGGAACTATTGGAGCGGCTTCTTCGTGCGGCTGGATTACGTCCAATATCTTTGCAGAGTGGTTTAATCACTTCATCAATCATGCTAAACCATCTGCGGATACCCTGTATTTAATAATGGATAACCATGAAAGCCACATATCGCTGGCAGTTATAGAAAAGGCTCGACAAAACCATGTGAAATTACTGACACTCCCGCCACACCAGCCACAAACCACAACCGTTGGATAAATGCGTGTATGGTCCCTGAAAAATATTATAGCAACGCTTGTCAAACTTGGCTACTTAATAATCCCGGGAAAAGAATTGTAATTTATGATATCGCTGAGCTTTTAGGGTTGCATATCCACTGGCATTTTGTGCGAAGAACTGCATATCTGCTTTTAAAGAAACGGGCATTTTCCCTTCAATAATATGATATTCAGTGACGACGATTTTATGGCTTCAAAAGTAACTGACATTCCTGAGATGGACCCCAACTTAAAACTAGTTTAGGAGAATCCCAACCTAACGCCAGTTTTGAAAAATTTCAACCAAGTACCAGTTGTGGGAAAAACATGAAACCAGGTTTAAACACTCAAGAAAAGAAGCTGTCTCAGAGGAAACTGTTGATTCGGACATTGAACCTGGAGAGGACATAATAGTGCAAATGATTGAACAGAGGACACCGGAGAAAGAATTTATACCTCCAGAAATTGTACAGCCTTATCCAACAGTTAAAAAAATAATAATACAAAGATTCCCAGAAAAGGAAAAAGAAATCGACGGAGGTATTGACGGATACTCAATTTACGAAAGATTAAGAGTAGAAAACTATAATAAAGCATCTAAGCTGAGAAAAACAACGCAGCTAAGGTGAAGCGCAAAAGTTTTGACGAGAATAGGCATCAATTAATTGTCAAAAGCCCAAACTACGAGAGATTGTCGATGTATCGAAGATGATATGAACTTATCTGATTATAACAGACTCCGATGATGTTGATTGGTGTGAAGAAATTGATGATATCGTAAAGGATTCTAAAGATCTAAGTGACATTAGCGCACAATCCTTTGTCTTGGTCAAATTTCCTACAAAAAGACTTGCAAATATTACGTGGGCAAGGTGTTAAAGAAAATTAATAACCAAGAGTATGAAATTAATTTTCTACGAAAGCAAGGAAATACGTTCGTTTTCCCAATCGTTGAAGATGCAAGTATTGTTTTGCTTAAAGACATAGAATTGCACTTACCTGATCCAAATTTATCCGGAGGAACGGTCAGAACAAGCACGACTTACAGATTTGCCATTGATATTTCTTTGTACAATGTCAATTAATCATTTAGTTATATCTCTTTTTTGCATTTAGTGATGTAATATCCACTTAAAATTATTATAGGTACTTTTAAAGCAATGGTTGTATGTATTTATTTTGTTAATCCAATTTTCTTGTTAATTTCTAATTAGGAACAGTGGCCACCCAACTCTTACAACATAGGGCCACTGTACCCTACATGGAGGTACAGTGGCCATTTTGTATATACTTACAAAAACAAATTTTACTCAAAAATTACAGGAAATATTTGAATTTTAGTACTGAATAGTTAATGTTGAAAGTGTAATGAATGATCCTAGGCAAATAGATATACAAAATTTATACAAGACTCAAAGTTTGAAGACAAAACATGAAAAGGTGGCCACTGTAGCCGGACCTCCCTATTCTTAATATAAAACGTAAATAAGAAAAACTTAAAAAATCAATTAATCATTAAAATAGCATAATAGAAGTGTTATATATTTTTGAAAATCAGAAAAAAAAATTCATTTAAAAATGTCATAGCCAACTATGGTTTCCATATAAAAAAATACAACTTGATGTCATTTCTTTTTAAATTAAGGAGGTATTAAAAATGTGAATGCACTAACGGATTCTACGTAAAAAAGTGCCTTAAGAGTATTTTTACAGTTTGTTGATACATTTAGAAATAAAAAAGTTATTCAAGTTTTTAAAAATCGCCATTTTTTCAATTTTGGCTAATTGCGCAATAACGGTCAGAGATATCTTGATTATGACTATTGGATCTTAATTAACAGCAAAATCGAGCACAAGCACCCCATATTACTTTTTGTCTATCTGTAATAGAAAGGGTACTTCCCATAACAAAACATCGAAAATGAGCCACCCTGTACATACCTACTAACAATTTGCCCTCGAAGAAGTTTTAAAAAGGACTATTTTTGAATATGGCAATCCCACACACATAGAATATATGTAATAAAAAGTAGAAAAAGCATAGGCAGTTGTAGAGTAGACATTAACAGGTAAAGCACAAAATGACAAATTGCAACGTTTGCACCTTAGTTGATATATATGTATTCAGTGCAACATTGGTTTCTGCACAATTACCGATGTTTGTGACAGTCTCTACCATTTACTGAGGGTGACAACTATAATTGTTATCGAAACATATAAATTTATATAAAACATAAATATAAAAATACACCATTTAAAAACCATAAGTTAAGTATTTGAATTATGTATAATAATGGTGAAAGTTTACATTTTCATAAATAATTAGATTACGAATGAATATCTATTATGACGATCATATTGCTACGACATTTATCACAAACTACAATTTCTTTTGAGCTCAATACAACTATGCCCTTTACCATGATTCATCTCTTTCGAAAGGTATGGTTTCACTAAATTTTTATGTAGGTCCATACTCGCCCCAATGCATTTCACAATTTTACATAGCTGTAATATGAATATGCATGAATGAGCGAAAATAATCTAATGCCTATTTTAGTTTTTAAAAGTTTATTATAAAGATACATTTCTTTGTTATTTCTCTCTTGTTTCAAAACTGAAAATTTAATGCGTTTGTTGCAGAATGCTCATCTCTTGCTTGAGCGTAGTATTTTGATAAACGTACAAGATTATTATAAGTTTTTATTACGAACGAATAAGTTCAAAGGTAAATATGTAATTAAAATTATTATTAATTTTATTAAATACATAAATAAAAAGTTTACCTCAAGTAGGATTTGAACCTCGACCTATACTTTGCTAATAACTAACCAACTGCCATCAAGGTTCAAGCCCCAATCGATTCAAATTTTATCTTTATGTAATCTCATTATTTAGAATTTACATCAGTTCTACAATAGAAAGATAAAATTTACATCGATTGGGACTTGAATTATAAAGCTCAAATCCTCTGGTAAACTTTTATTATGTGTTTAATAAAATTACTAATAATTTTAGGTACAAAGACTGCTCACTGAACAAGAAAATTCTCATTTAAGGTAAAGGATAGTGCAACTAACCATTATCTACATATAGAATTGTTTGAGTTATTCAAATATTTGTATTTCATAATCAACGATATGACCTTCTTAATGATAATACTAATTTGAAAAGTTAAATAAAAATAAATCAATTTTACTCCAACTTTTTTTTCATAAAAAAGCTATAAATAAGTACAGTTTGTAAAGTAGCCATAAAATATCTATGTTAGAAAGTAAAAACAGCTCAAAAATATATTATATACATTATAACATTTATCAACCTGTTAGTATGTTTTACTTCTTCTTTTCTGTATCCCATATGCATTTGCAGCATCAGGTTACGTTTTACTTAAGCATTCAAATAATTTCATTTGGTATACAATTTTCTTCCTGCATCACTACACTGTGGCATTACATTACTCATAGCTTCGTTGTAACTTGGAGGAGGTGGCGTGTCGGTTCTGCTGATGGTGCTGAGGCAACGAAGTATTTCTTTCAGGAGGGTATGGCGAGATGCAGGTGTGAATAGGTCGAAAAGATGATGGTGCATTAGGTCGAGTATCTAATAGTTGTAATTCTACATTACCGTTAGTTCGCTGAGGAAAAAAATTACTTGTCGTTTCTGTATTTTCATTAGAATAATATTTGCATATCTTATATACTACAATTATCACACCACTAACTAACAAATAAATCTGATTAGTTTGGGAACGATAAAAGTTGAGTCTCATACATACCAACTGCAAGTGCAACAGCAGCTATACCAATATTAAAACCCATGCTTGTCTTCCTTTGTTGGTTATGATCTAGTGCTAAATAAGCAAATAAGTAGCGATACTGTAAATTAATTATTACTTACACTCGTGGTTTATGCTCATCGAATTAATATATTCATTAATGCTCTTTTGTTGACTCTCAGCTAAAAATAAACCTGTTAGCATATTATAATAAAAATTAAATACTTACCTAGAGCTTCGTCTGCTAATTTCTTGGAAAGTCGTACTAAAAATAAGCATTAAAAAATTATCAGCATATAAATATATGAAGGGGAAATCACTAGTTTTAATGTTAAAATTCAATTTTCAATACACATTCCCAATACAAACAGTTTGTGACAAGCCAGTAAATAATTTTTTTTTAAGTTACTGAATATCCCAAAAATAAATTTGGTTTGTAGACATTAAACCATTGCTCTTTTAGTCCAAAAATTTCAGAAAAGTTCTCACTTAAAAACTACCAAGTCTTTACCAACATTATCATATATCAGTAACAGTACGTTAATGCCATTTATCAATATAAAAAATTGCAGTCCTAAATTTGGTACCTGAAAAATCTCAAATTGTATAATTACTTTTAGACATGTGCACTTTGCTGATAGTATTAGATAGGATTATGAACAGGAATGTAGAATTAATGCATTCTGGTTTATGCAAAAGCGATGTTTACAATTCAAACTTCTTACTAGGATTTGGACAACATTGGAACAAAACTACATTAACCATTTTAAAGAAGTTAAAAAAATTGTGGAAATTCATTTATACAGTAGTGACTATTATGGATACAGAACATGCATTTATTATATCTCCATGTATGAGCACAAGTGCGGTCAAGATAGGCTTGGAAGATAAGCACTTATGGTTCTGAATAGCAGCTCACCCTAAAATGAAGATTGTGTAGATTTTAAGTGTCGAGTTTACCTTTTTATATGTAAAACGTATTATTTGTATTTTTATTTGCAGAAAAGCATTTTGTTTTTATTTTTTTTTTGAGTTTGGATTTTGTTCATATTAGAGATTTTAGTGGCATAGTTTGTGTTGTATTTGCAGTAAACAATATACCACATACCCTTAAGCAATATCATATCTTGCAATGCCCAAGAATTTTTGAGCTCACTCACCGACGTAAAATTCGGGACACCTAAAATTTCCATCAAATAGATGATCATTTCATTATCCCTGTTCCGATTTTACTGATTTTTTTTCGAATGTAGATTAATCGATCAATTTAAAGATATTGCTTTCATTTTCACTAAAAGGAATTATACATGTCGATAGATACAGGAAAAAGTGTGTTTTTACCCTTAAGGGTTGCATTATCCTGTGAAACAAATTTGCAACAAATGTGATTGATTCTTTACATTTAATTTTTTTATTCTTGATATTTATCTCAGTATCTTCTAGATAATGACCAACAATTTTTGCAGTGTGTGGATGGGCATTATTGTGCATTAAAAGGAATTAGTTACCGATAAATTTTGAAAGAACAATATGTTCTAACAAATATAAAAAATATGCCGTGTCTAACCTACGACGTCACATAAAATTGGAAGAAATTAGTTAGCTCGACTACTAACTCAGTCCAACGGTCCTGGGGTCACAGAGCACTTGGGTAGCGTTGGCGCTTTGAAGCGTTGGTAAAGAGCAAATAGATTGTTAGGTTAGTTAGAAAGCAAGAACAAAATTATAGACAGAAAGATAGGGAGAACAGGAAATAACCAGGCGCCACAAACTTTAAAGAAAGAAAAGATAAATTATTATTTCTTGAAAGAGAGACCCTGTAAAGCTTGAACCAGGGAAATAACAGGAATAGCAAATAAAAAACAGTTCCTTCAGCAAGCGGAATTTAGTGATAGATTTCACAACAAAGAATGATATGTAGCTATATTTAACAACAACACAAAGCCTAAACAGCAGATATAATTTACTCTTATATTTATTATACTGGACGTTAATTAAGTTTCCTCAAAGACTAGATAATTTTTGCACGCACACCGAACATGCATTTATTTTCCCCGAAAACAAAGCTAATTATAATTATCCTAATATCACGATATAAAACATGTAAACTTGGTACTTAATATATATTTCAATATTAATACTGACAAGGGCAAGTCGCGAGATTTTATTTGTACTAACATCAATTTATTACTGGTTTTATATATATATATATATATATATATATATATATATATATATATATATAAAACCAGTAATATTTTAATTAAGATAAGTAATAATCCAACTTGCCTTTCGTTTCACAATAGCCAAGCACAAACCATTAATAATTACAGCTTTAATTATCTAAACAATCAGAGAAGCTTGTTCAGTTCACTATAATAATCCTAGCATGCACATACGAGTAACTAATCAATTCAAATTAGATACCAATGATCTGAACACTCTTATTCATAATGAAATAAAATTTGTACTTAAAACTAACAACCATAATTTAAAATAACACGGTGTCCCGCGCTAACGTTTGACCTACTTAATACATAAATAATACGAAAGATACAATCGGTACAGACACAATGCTTGAGTTTCTGGTACTGCGCACGGTAGCGTAAATAGTACCTAATAAAATAGTACTAAAGATGGATGCTAAATGATAACACAACACTGGGTGTTTTATGTAAAAGTTCAGTAATAATTATTCTAAAATCTAGTTATACTCTGTGCACAAAATACTAGCTTTGACCAAATTATAACAGCCCTACATTAGTGAAATCTTTATGAAAGTTAAATGGATTCGGATATCAATATGACAATTCATTAAAATTATTTCTTATATGATTAATTTAAATGCACTTTTTTTTGTTGATGTTGTAGTGAACATATGATAGGTTTGAAAGTAAACTCAGCAATACAATGCTTATTAGTACATGCGATAATGGAACAATCTAACCTGGTGTGGACGATTACTTGAGCCTTAATTAGTACAGGTTAGATTCTAACATGTCAATCTCCAGTGACAATGTAACATCAACGATAACGAGACAAAAGTACTTGAAGTACAGTTACGTCATTTACGAGTAGTCCCAGTCAAGAGAAGATCGTAGCAAAACCAAAAGCGAGACGAAAAGGTACATGACGCATAATCTCAACACTCAAATAACGAAAAGCTAGAAAGAAGGTAAGGGATATAATAGCAATTTATTCATATAGCGTTGTTTTACCTCTGTAGATCGAAGATGTGATTTAACTCGATCTGGTTAAATTATAATTCTTTTACGAAACAGTATTGAATTATCGTATTTTAAGCCTGAAAGAGAGATTTTAATTACAACGAAGTTGAAAGAAACCGAGCAAACTTACCAAGTTGTGTGCACAAGTAACATTTTCCTACATCCGCATCAATAGCGATTATATTACTTTACAAAGTAAAGAAATATTATACATGAAAATTTTACTATAAAAGTGATGATCAACATCGGCGAAACAGCAAAATAAGAAATCTTTTCAAAATATATGCACTTCACAACGATGGCTGCTTGGAAGAAATTTTCAACCTTATCAAACATCATTGTTACCAAAATCAAATTTATATGTATTTTAATAGAGAATTTTTGGTAAGATATATTTATTTAAGATTACCCCCATCTAGTGGTAATTCAGCAAGGTAACAGATCCCTTTTTAAATGTATGAATATGAAACTAACCAGAACCCACGTACATCCCATAGATGGCACTAGTAGGTTTATTTGAAACTGTTCTAAAGAGTAAATAGTAAGCAGATACAAAAATTTAGACACATTATTCTAACGAAATAAGGAACGAGTAATCCTTAAATAACAATCCGTAAATATTCAATCTACAGATACATTTTTGTTTTGTTTTTAGAATAGTAAACAATGAAAATTATTAAGTCGATACGAAAAGATCCACTATCGATTTTTACACGTTACAAATACCTTTTCTAAATTTTCCGTTTCATAATGTGTTGTGCATAATAAAAATTCTGGAGAACATCGCACGTCCAATTTGTAATTGATATTTTGGTACCTTTCAACCTATACATACATGTGTAGGTGTAGAAGGTTATGCAATCGACTTTTTTTTACTAACGCTAAATCAACTTACTACCGCATTTTACATAGTTTGACAAAGTTTTGACAAGATTGGTCAAGGTGACTGAGTGTGGGTGTGTGTGTGTGCGCGCGCGCCTGCACGCGTGAGTGAGTGCCAGTGTGAGTGAATGTGGTTGAGTGTGAGTGCGTGTGAGCGAGCATGAGTGAGTGTGAGTAAGTGTTAGTGATTGTGAGTGAGCGTGAATGTGAGTATGAGTGGGTGTGTTAGTGAACGTTAGTGTATGTGACTGCGTGAGTATGCGTGGTGTATGTGTGAGAGGGAGAGAGTGAGTGTATGGTGTGGTATCGTGTGCATGCGCGGGTGGGTATCTGCGTGTGTTAGTGTCCACGATAACTCCAGAACAACACTTAAAATTTCGTATTCAAGCTTGTTTTCATATCTCCTGGAGCTGATTAGATTTTGTAGAAGTTCAGCGGCGGAGAGGGGATTTATTAGAAGCAGTTTTGGTGTTTATCAAATATTTCTGAAACAGCTGTGTATTTCAAATATATAAAAATATCAATATATAGACATAAACATATCGATTAATTATGGTCTATTCAATTTTTTGGTACGACGTGTACTTTGGCGACAAAAATTCCTAATTTTTTGATATAGGAATGACGATTAATTTTATAAGAAAATGTGTAGATATAGAGATTTTAGTTTTTATAACTTTCCTTTATAAAGTTTCTTAATATAAGCAAAACTGGTCTAAAATTGATTAAATACTGCTGAAAATGCTAAAACTGTATTATCGATATTTTATAAAACCGGGCGGTTTTAGAATTAGTTTTTAAGTTAGTATATCTACATGTTTATTAACCTCTATCTGAAAGTTTTAAATGTCCATCTGACATACATTATTGTTGTTTGTACAATGTTGCCTATTTTCGATATGAACATATTAAAGAGGTTGCATAATTATACTAAAAAATATTAAAATTATTTCATTTCTTTTAATTTCCACTTTGTAGGTTGGAAAGTAGTGTGTTATTCTACACCAGATATTTTTTAATAGAAATTATGACAAATTTTCTCCAGTCCTACTTTTTCAAGTAATTAATACCACTTTCACTCAAGTAATGTGCAAACTCAGCTTAGTGAGTTTTATTAAAAATGTAGTAAAACCGTCTACACCATACACTTAATAGTTTTATTCCTATTTTTAAATTGTTATAGTGGAGTTTATTAATTACACTTTAAATTTCTATGTGTGCAATTACGATACCAGATTTACAATTAATATTCACTTGCCTTACTGTGGATGTAGAATGTTTTCTTTTAGATCTGGGTCCACATTTCTACAACAATTTACCGGAAAATATACAAAATGCATCTAACTCAAACCACTTAAAGTGATAGTTAGAGCAATCCTTAGTACAACATTGTTTCTACACCTTGTCTGAATACTACAATACCTCATAATGTAATATGTTTAAGTCTAGTTAACCACTTTGTATTAACAATTCTGTTTGTTACATATGACTTTTTATCACTAAATGTTAGTTTGTGGACATCATTTCTCTATGGTTTTCAATGTATGGTTATTTTTATATGTTTTATACATTTGCATATGCAACATGTTGTATACACAACCTTATGCTGAATTGACAGATCCTGTACAACTTGTATTGTCATAAGGAAATTTATTATTATATTACAGAAAAGGCAAGGATTAGAGTGTAATTTTACAAACTTCATGATTCCTGCTAATTTTCCACTGCTAGTTCAGGTCATATTGCTGATCACAGGTTACAATTCTACTGTGTAACCAATCTTTGATACAGTTTGCCTAAGGATACTTACTGACCCATAGAAAACTAAGGATGACCCAATTAAAACTATCATTTTACTTTAATCTTATTAAATATTATCAATGATATTGTGATATTTTTTCAGAGAACCCGTATCATAAATGCAACAATACCTAAATATTTTATAACATCCATACTTTGTTAGTGTTACTACAAAGTAATGTTTATACATTTCAATGCAAGCAAGTTCTGTTTACAGACAAGTCAAGATTTTTCCTGATATCTTCTGACGGATAAGAGAGAGTATGGAGATGACCAGGGGAGAGATACGCTCAATGTAATTTTAATCAAAGTGTTAGCTTTGGTGGTGAATCCATTATGGTCTGGGGCGATATTTCCTTTGAAACTGGAACAGAACTCGTTTCTATTGATGGAGGTCATCTAACTGCCCAAAGGTATAACGATGAAGTTCTGGAAGAACATGTTGTTTTTTCAGAATTTATCGGTAACCAATTCTTTTTAATGCTCTTTAATTCTCGCCCACACACTGCAAGAATTGTTGGTCAATATTTAGAAGAGACCTTGTCAAGAGAAAAAAAATAAAATGTAAAGAATGAATCACATTTGTTAGAAATAAATACACTCTAGTTTAGATTGCAAATTTGTTTCAAACCTTACAGGCAAAAACACATTTTCCTGTATATATCGACATGTATAATTCCTTTTAGTGAAAATTGAAAGCAATATCTTTAAATTAAATTAAAATCAGAACAGGGATAAACAAATGATCATACATCCAATTTGATGAAAATTTTAGGTGTTCTGAATTTTATGTCGGTGAGTATATTATTGCTCAAGAACTTTTGAGCATTGCAAAATATGTATTGCTTACAGGTGAGTGGTATATTGTTTACTAAAAATACAAAACAAACTACGCATCTAAAATTTCTAATATTACAATATGAACAAAACCCAAACTCCAAAAAAAATAAAAATAAAATGTTCTGCAAATAAAAATACAAATAGCACAATCTAGGAACTACTTTTTATATATAAAAAGGTAAACTCGTCAACATCGTTTTGTTCCAATGTTGTTCAAATCCATAAATGCAACAATAGCCCTTTATGATTATATTTAAATTACATAATTCCTGTATATGTTCATAATACCCAAACACAAAATCAGTTATTTTCATAATGAGCCATTTAATATTTTTTTGGGAGGACTTACTTTTTAGATACTATTTGACTGGCTTTTCATTGTAAAATAAAGGACAGAAACATAACCGTTATGACAAACGATAGGTTAGTCTTGGCATTTGGTGGTTTAAAAATGACCATATCATTTGCAACATTTCAGAACAATAATAATTCCTAGTGATTTCCCAATGTTATGTAAAATCAACTTACAAGCATCTTCAAATGACATTTCTTTTCCTGGATATTCAAATGGGTCTAGAAATTGAGAATGAATTTTTAATATTTAAATAAATTAATTTACCATAATCACGTTTAAATCGTTT
>JARFJB010002040.1:1245000-1248822 GCA_036346205.1 Vesta saturnalis
TAGGGTTTAGAAATAGTATCCTCCTTGGAATAGTATATTTATGAGAGCTAGTACCAGTCGGTACAGCATTTGTACTAAATATTTACAAGCAACTTGTACGAAGGTAATATATTTTTAATTCCATAACAATAATAAGTAAGTATAGGTTGTCATTCTGCCTGGCGAAGAGATTGCATGTCTAGGGGTCTAAGTGGGCCATCTTAAAGCATTTGAATGATGAATAATGTCTTTACAGCTGCAACTCTGTACGAAATAGATGTAGGTACTTTAATTAATTATTAATATTAATATTATTAACAATAATAAGAATAATAGTAATAGGTAATTAACATTGGGTTATGAAGCAAGTAAATATGTTGTATGTCCAATTTTCTAATTGCATGAAGCGGTATTTAATGCACTTTTAACACATCTGTTTACAAAAGAATGTGTAATTACTAGTAGGTATGTAAAATCGAATAATTACAGTCATTTTTCTTTTAATAACTTTCAGTTACTGTTGCGAGTTCTGACAGTGATCTTCGACTGGTTATAGGGTAAATTTTTTTTTGTATAACTGTGAAAAAGTCAACGTTAGATGGTGGAAAGGCAATGCACAAACAAGCACGTGAAGTAATGTACAATTATCTTGAAACACTATTTCCAAGTGTATCGAAACAAGAAAGTAAGTAAGTAAGAAAATAGTGGAAATCCGGTATTCAGTTCACAAAGGAACGAATGGTGGAAATAAAATGGGCGTGGTTTTAAAAGTACCAGATTATTAAATAAACCATATACGGACGTCTACAATTTTCATAATACCGAAAGCTGTCGACTTACAATTGACAATCTCTAAAAAATTAGAAAGTGAACTACAGTGGACAGGCAAGAGGTATACATTGTACCGACTTCTGAATAAAATTGGATTCATATGAAAAAGACGCAGGACAACAGGAGATTCATGTAGAAAAAAATGATATATGAGTATTACGGAAAGATAAGATAAGTAAAGCTCCCACATTCAATTCCTTAAAGGCAGAAATGGTGAAATGGCTTTCTGGCACGAATATAACTTATACGCCACTTCTCAGATTCTCAACACTATAGACGAATTGATTGACTTATAAAACATTGTGTTGATAAGCTTGAAAAAGTGTACTCCGAATGGCTTCTATTGAAAAAAAAAATAAAGGGAGAATGTCTGATGCCCAAAGGAAACGTGAAACATCATTTCAAGAGCAGCTTGATAAATATTTGAAATTTCTCACATTGAAGCACTTACTATGTGCAAAATAGATGAAGACAGAGAGTTTCTAACTGATCAAAGGACAGAAAGAAACATGAGTATTTCATCAGAAGACAAGAAATACAGGAAAAAACAAGCAAGGATTCTTAAAAGAACATTGAAAGAACAGAAGAGACTTGAAAAAGGAAAAAGAGCCAAGTTCCTCGTCCCTGACATCTCCAACTGTGACTATTTCAAATTCAGAATACGATTCATCACAAAATTCTAATCCGGTCAAAGATAAAACAGGAGAAAAGCTTTATACACCATCATCTCTAAACAAAAGGGAATTACGTACAGATTTGTAGTCTAAACCAATTGCAAAGAAATGTTTATTTTCTACATATGTAACTATTGCACTAGATCGCAATGAAGTTTCTGATAGGGAAGCCTTAAGAATAATGGCTCCTATTGCAGAGCATTGGGTCATGACCCCAGTTCATTGCGAACGAAGTACTATTCAATTGCTCAGTATGCCAAAACCTGTAAGTGGTACTGGAGCAAATGAAGTTCATAATGTCCTAACTGAATGGAGTTTGGGTAACATGATAAGGCATGTGTTTTGATACATCACTTAATACGGTATTAAAAAATGGAACTTGTGTTTTGCTGGAACATACAGTTAAAGAGCAATTATTATGGCTAAAATTATCAGCCTTTGGGAGATATTCCTGGCAGTACAGATTTTAAACTCTCTGCAGTCAATTTGTTATTAGTTGCCGTAGGAAGGAAGAACCAATCCAGAAATGAATACATGGAGTTCATAGAGCGCTCTTTACTTGCTCTGGGCAACACTCTAGCCAAAGTTCATTGGAGAGATCCAAGTGCAGTACACCGTGCTCGCTGGATGGCGAAGCTGTTATATGGTATCAAAACATACTTACTGGTTTCGTGATGAAGACAGATGCCTTAAAATCTTATCTTTAGTACCTTTCGGATAAACTAGTTGGTTTGAGTTTATTCTCAGAAAGAGTATCTAGCGCGGCAAGGTGACAATTGTCAATAAGATGAAGTGTGAGCCTGCAGACCGGAAGGTAAGAGGAGACTCGCACTTCTCACCAATCAAGCTGTTTTGGCTGACTTTGCGTCAAAAAGATCATTCCAGTTGTTTGATAAGTTGAACATAAATGTGTTTTTTGACCACACATCCGAATGAATGGAGCAGAAATCAACATTACATTAGAGGGGAAACAATCATCAAAAACCTCAAAGTTGTTAATGATATAGCTGAGCGTGAAGTCAAACTATTTCAAGAGTTTAATAATCTTTTAACAAACGACGAATAAGAAAAGCAGTTGCGCCTTCAAGTGGTGGAAGCAAACAGGATGTTGGTTCCAAGCCAGAGGACAAAACAAACGGTTGTGGACAGTTTGAAGCCGCCATCTTCGAATAATTAAGCCATGTTAACTTTTCCAACGAAATTTCCACATAACATTTTTGTATTCTTTATTAATATTCTGCTAGGAAACGAACATAATTTACTATTTCCCAGCTGATTGTACTTATTTAAACTACCCTCAAAACTCCCGATTTTTTTATTTTCTTAAAATAATATGCCGCGGAGCACTGTTTTTCAATTGGAATATGATCTTCTAGAATACCTCTTTTATTATTAGTAACAAATCTAGGGGTTGTCTAGATGTGGAAACTAATTTTAAAATATTGACTATATAATATGGGCCACGCTACGGGGGCGGGTGTACAGTTTCCCACGCCATAACCACAATAGTTTGTGATTTGGAAACTATATACAATACTAAACTTAATATTAGTATTAAAACTAACAATGCAGTTACAAGAAACTTGCCTCTCAGATACTTTTTTATCTTACTTATAGTCATTTAATTAACAAGATACTTACACAATATTACGTGCTATCTGGGACCAGCCTTGTTTTATGTTTCCGTTTGGTCCCACAAGGACCAAACGGAAACATAAATTACGTAAAAAATCTAGTATATATTTTGATAATTTTATTACCATATGTACCTAGCACCTTCAAAGAGTATAACAGTAACAAATGTAGGCGAATACTTACTTAACATTGTGGGTAGTGCACAGCTGCGGGAACCTAATGGCGAGATTCCCTCGATCCGGTGATGTGGTACGGACCAGCGCGTTCTAGGCCGTTATGATTTTGATTTGTGGTTCTACCGGATGATGATAACAGTAAGTGTTACACACACACATTAGAACGCGACCAAACAATAAGGCAAGAGCCAACACTAATAATTTCAAATGTAAGTATATGTTCCTAGTCTAAAATTTGGCAATTGAGATTAACCCCCTAAAACATTTCATCTCAAAATAGAAGATATCCACCTGTTTTGTACAAATGGCCAAAAGCAGCAACACAAGTTTAAATTTAATAAATATTTAAGTGCATTGTAAAGGAATAGAGAAAACTAAAAATGTACGATCCTAGCAAGCGGTAAGAAATCGGTTAGGAATTTGTCTCCCACGATTACAGGCAATTTAAGCAGAAACCACGAGAATTTAACTACTAAACAGCGGAGCAAAGTGAAGTACAAACATAAAGGAAGAGGGTACGTAATAAA